>LS537258.1:183399-215840 GCA_900490775.1 Pristionchus maxplancki
GGGGGGGGGGGGGGTTCAAATCCCGGCCTATTGCAAAGCATTTGCCGGAGTTTTAGTATGCTCGGGGAAGGTCAAGAAGTGCCCCCGAGTACCGTAACCTCCAAACCCGGCGCATCTAGGACGCAAAACTGAAATCGCTCAAAATGCACCGGGTCGGAATCAAACCATTTGCTAAGTATCGGGGATGGTTGGAGAGTTATGAAAAGTGGAATATATGCAGTAATTCATGGCGCAGGCGGTAAGAGGGCGAAATAGAACGCAGAAGGTTGGGGGTTCGAGTCCCGGCCGGTGCCAAAGCATTCGCATGTATTTTAGCAAACTCGGGGAGGGTAAAGAGGTAGTCCCGGGTAATATAGAAGTTAAACTCGGCGCACCTAGCACGCAAAGCCATATTCGCTGAAAATGGTCCAAATCGTGGCTAGAAATATGCGGAAAATCGGGAAAATGCGCATTTCAATTCCTTCAACTTGGTTTACCCGTAGCGAGCGGAGCTCGGCTAGTCTAGAATAAATAAAAGAATGAAAAAAAGTGACGAAGTCTACAAGTGGAATAATAGTCAATTCGATTGTTTTTAAATATTATTTTCAGATCGGATACTGCTTATTATTGATTGCTCTCAATACGCGAAACGATAATGTCAGACTCGTGAAACTTATGAACTTATGTGAGGAATCTTTGCAGAGATGCAGGAAGTTGAAACGAGACAAACCTATTAAACAACAGGATATCGGGTTTCCACAGGAACGAATTCGGCAGTTGCACCATCTTTATGCCGCCGTACTCCGACGGGTCCCAGCGCATCTTGTAGTCGTACCATTTCTGGAGAGCTTCTCATTATTATCTTAGTTGGCTTATTGTTATTTCTGAAAAAAATAGCTTCTCAGGAGCAGCGCCGCGAATATAATTAGCTTTTTAGTGCATCTACATCCAAGGCGCGTTACTCGCTTCGGATTGGTGATGATGCTCGTTTTATATAGGGGTCGGAGGTGTTTGTAGTAGTGGTGATTAGAGTGCGAAATGTGACATTACCCGACATCTCGGGTACCCACCTGCGCAGAATGAGAGGGATGGGAATGTCGGGTTTCACTCAAAATGATCCATTACCCGACATCCGCGCATTGAAATCACACGGGCAAATGATGCTAAGTGACCGCTCTTTGAATTACTCATCACTTCGCTCTCTCTCCTCACTCCTGATCGGTCTCTCGCGATATTTCCGTGTGATTGGACTTTGTTCTGCCTGGATTTCGCCTCTGAAGCAGCTAGGACCTCTTCCCAAACTTTGCTGATGTGTTTAAAGGTTCGTCGCGGTGTTTGATAGGCCTTTTCTTATATGCTTGTAATGAAAACACGTTACTTCTATGATTTTAGCCCAGTATAGATGCCATGAATCAAGTGAATCGAGTCGAATCGACAATGTCACAAGATGACTCGCAATTCATCGAAGGAGTGCTCGAAATGATCTAGAACTCATCTTGCTGCTATAGCATGATTTCTTCATAATTTTACTGAAAAAATCAGGCTTTGATCGGTCGTTTAGCTGACCCATCGCAAGAGAAAAGACTAGCCGGATGTAGGGTAATGGCGCGTTTCGAGGGTGGATGTCGGGTAATGTCATTCGTCGAAAATCGTCTCTCCTACCCCACAGCGTTCTGACCCCCTTTGTTCTCTCCAGATAAGGGTGAACAAGGGGATTAATTTTTGAATATTCCCGCGTTACCGTATTCGAACTGCAAATCACTTTCGCAATTTGAGATATCTCTGAAACATATCGCGAATACGGCAACGCGGGAAAATTCAAAAATTAATCCCCTTGTTCAGAATGAGAATAGCGATATGTTTCAGCAACCTGACAAGTTTCGAGTTTGCAGTTCGATATGTAAAGTGATACCCCCTTTTCTGTAGGGTTAGAATGCTGTGCCCCGGTCTCCGACCCGACTACCCGACTCGAATTGCGAACTCTAGTGGTGATCTCAATTTGACTGGACTACTCCACAGAAGATGTTCAGTGTATTATTTGAAAAATTCCAGGTAGAGTTGCTGCCACAGTCAAGGCGTTTTTGCAGTCGACCACGCCTGGTCGTGTACTTCGAGACCTACGTAATCCAGGCTCTACATACACATTGTGTTTCAACAACATCACTCACCGTCTGCTGCCACACGACCAGCGTGAGCACCTGGTTCTTCTCGTCCTGAAATGCTCATATTTTGCATTACAACAGCCGTTTTCGCGCCGAGACTCTCTCATTTCTACGTGTTCTCTCGTCTCATCTGACTTTTTGACCAATGATTCCACTGTATTCTCATTCGAAAAGAGAGAGAGAGTAATGAGGAGTGTCTATTCGGCACAATCGTCTGACTCTCCTCTTTCTCAACGCTCTCTCATCAATCAGAAAGACGAGAGAGCATGGGAAAATGAGAGAGTACCACACCCTATACGATACAGCTTGAAATACGTCTCTTCAATTACACTCTTTCACCGGTCAGAGAGACGAGAGAGTGTGTGAAATGGAGAGACGGCGGCCCGTATTTCCATCTCTTCTACTCACCACATCCACAATCTGCTGCAGGATGATCCGCATTTTGACATGCACTGGGTCCGAGTGGTTGGCGACCTGAAATTCAGTATTTTCGAAATTGCTCCATATTTGGGAAAGAAAATTGAGGGAAAATGTCTTTATTTAAGGATTTCATCGCACCGGTCGCTCGATGGGATCATAGTTCTGCCCGAGGTCCTTGATGAGCCTGAAATTCAACTTATTTTATAATTCACGCAACTATATATTATACCAAATTTGAGAAATTCATCTGCAATTCAGATATGCTTCACAGCTAGTGCAAAATGATGTGGGCTTTGAAATTACGATTCACCTCCCTTGCGCGATTTCCAAAAAATATATAAAAAAAAAACCAAACCGACCTGTACTCCTCCGGGCTTGCTCGGCCAGTCGAGATAACAATGCAAACAAGCACGGCGATCGGTCGAAACATTGTCGAGGGAGGCAGTTTGAGCGAGGGAGGGAGAAATCTAGACAGATGAGCAATCAAAGAGGGCATTTCACGTCGTTTTCAATACAATTTGTATCAAATTAGTGAATTTTCGGTTGAGATCAAAGAGGGAATGCCGCTTCTGTGAGCGGGGAGAGATGGACTATCAAGCAGGGCAATCAAAGTTTTGATTGCAGATCAATTCTCCCTGATTCTGATTCGATCGACAAATAGAATGATGAGCACCGCGAGTTTCTGTGAGAAGGGTTTTCGAAATGAAGAATCCGTCTCTTCATTCCACGTGCTCTCTCATCGCTCGAACCGGTCAGAGAGTACACGAAATGGGGAGCGAATTCTTTATTTTGACACTCCTACTCTCACTCTCCCCTTACAAATGTTAGGCAAAACGGAATGAAGAATGGTCACAATCTCTCGCTTCCCTAACCGGCGAGAGAGCATTACGAAATGAGAGAGTCAGACGAATATTCTGTCTCACCGGAGATAAATTGCAACGGAAAAGTGAAAAAGCTGAAGAACTCGAGCAGGGCGGTAACTCAACCCACCCTCATTCCGTTATTCTGACTCAAAAAACGAAAACACTGACCAACAGGTGGCAGATGAGCGTCATTCTCTTGATGTTAGTATCTCTTTTCCCCGTTCCATCACTCCGGCAGATTAATTGCCCCACTAACGGCAGTTGTGTCACAAAAACAACAAGGAAGCTGATAGGAACGGCCAGTGATCGAAGATAAAAAGCTTGAGTTCCGTGTGGGCGTTGATCTTCAAAGCAAGTATCAAATTTAACAAGGAGACAATCCACAAACAAACGTTTATCACGAAATCCCCTCCGTTTATTATTAAATGCAGGACCAAACAATGCGACTATCGTAACACATGGGGGCCAATATGGGTACAGTGGGTCATGCTACCGTACCACCCTAGAATACGGTAGGTAGTGCGGTGGGTCACCACTTGGGCGCGAGTCGGTGCCACGAGGCGATCGGGTGCTCTGGGTGCTCGATTGCCTGGCGCCATTGGCGCGAGCCCGAGTCGCTTCCGAGCGGTCCTTAAATCGATCGATAATCGGTCAGTTACAGTAACCTACAATAATCCTGGCTACGGTAGTGTACTCACCCAGCACGACGTGTCCAATCTCATCATTGCTCGACAACATATCGTAGTCCATTACGGTAACCACCAGGTTGACCTGCGAATCGATAATTGATTTGAATCTTAATAAATTCTCGGGGGCGCAAGTTTTATGTTTATTTCTGATCTGAGATGAGGGTGGAAGACCTCAAATCCCGAAAAATCATGAAAATCCGTCCAATCCTAGCCGAAGTCGCGCAATAATCCCAGATCATCCCAATTTAATAAATTCCCGGTCTTGATCAAAGTGTTTTCGGTGCTTGAGGGGCTTTATCCAATCGTTCTCAAATATTCCCAGAAAGAAGTGTGTCTAGGCCCGAGTGTCAACACAACTGACGTGATCGAGAAATAATTGAGCCCGTTATTAACTTTTGTTTAATATGAAATGAGAAGATAATTGAAAACAGATTTAGACGCATTGATCTTTGAAACACATTTGATCACGTCATTAGCAATACGCCACATTTGCGTCAAGCACCTAAACCGCGTCAAGCCCTTGCTGGCGTCATTCCCGTGTCTCACCTCACTGCTGATCTTCTCCTTGTCCGGTATCTCGAAGGCGAAGCTCTCGTTGAACACCGGGGCGAGTGTGCACGGTTTGACTGCAGTCTTTCTCTTCTCGAGCTTCTCGCCGGATTGGACCAGCCATAGCTTCACGTATGGGTCTGAATAGCACCACATTTTCAGTTTCGATCATTTCTAATCCGGCTGATCTAAAATAATTGTATTTTTTCATCGACGGTTGAGCCTCGCACTAAATTATCGGATTTTCATGCGCTATTAACTTCGCTTTGAAACACAGCCGATTCTCACCCAAATTTCACCATCGCAGTTCCATTTTTACGAGGAATATTTGAGATCAAAGATCAATCTCTCACCCGAACTGCCCAGTTTGTCCTTCGCAGCCAGTCCTCTGGCCTTGATCACTGAGACGGTGATTCGATTGGCTTCAGGGAGATAGCAGAGCGAGAGCATCACGTCACCCACGTTCTCCTGTTTTGTTATTGTTGTTTTTGTTTTTGTTATTGTTTTTACGCACCATAACAAAGAGTATGTTGCTCTTTCTATAGCAAGTCACTTTTCTTGGAATAGCCCCTATTTGCTGTCAATCTACGTGAGTTGTGCACGTCTCATTCGGTTCAAGAATCGAACAACAACTCCGAGTACCCATGAATTTCGAATGAGCGTTGCAAGTGAGAGCAAAGCTTGTGCGTGAAGAAGTCTGTTTTGCTCTAACTCGCATAGCGGGTCAAAACAAAAACAAGCAAAAACAAAAACAAAAACAAACAAAGGGTCATAACACACCTTGCTCACAGTCGGTCTCTGCAGGTTCTTCCAGTACACGGGCGCATTCTCGAACTTGACATTCCTCAGAGGAAGAAGAATCTCGCCAATCGGGTCGTCAGAGGAGAACCGATCGTAGTCCATCACCTTCAATTTTTTTTCACTCACTGCTGACCGACAATCACTCTTTCCCAGACATTCGGTTCATATCACTTTTGTGAAACCTATCTGACCCCGCTTCATTTCTGGCATAAATTCCAGTGTTCAGTAATAAACGAATCTATAGTTTTCCACATCTAAAACCCCGTGCAAGTACCGAATATCAGAACTCAATTAGCAATGCACCGGAACGGACTCAACATCAGTATTCTAATGCGATTTTCCCAAGGATTCTGCGAATTTCACATTTCCGATTCACATCGGGGCTCGATTATGTGTGATGCGCCACTGGAACATTCTCTAGTGCATCAGGCGCATTCCCGCAAAATTAACTAAAGAAGGAGTCCCATGAACATCTCGCAAACGTAATTCTCAGTGATAGATGATGTGTGGTGCGTCTCGGAACTTCCCACATAATTAACAAATATTTTTCAAAAAATAATTAAATGATTAATAAACAACCTGCAGAACGAGTGTCATGTCGTGCAGGCGCTTGATGGCGTAGCCTGCAAAATTCAGAAATCAGCCCATTAAATGAATTAAAATTAATAATCCGCCCACGCACTGGCTCCAATCACAATTCTACTTAAAAATCGATTATCTTCAGTGAACATATCGAGCTAGAATTGCATTCGAATCTCACAGTGATCGAGCTTGTTATTATTATTATTGTTGTTGTTATTCTTCTCAACTCACCCGGGAACGATAGGGTCTGATTGAACTTCGGGGCGAGATTCCTTCTGTGCACCTTCGTTCGCTCCGACGTCTGGGGACATTGCAGGAAGAAGGCGCGAACGTACGGATCGGAGGAACCTATTGTTATTGTCTGTGTTGTTGTTATTGATTTTGTTGTTGCTTTTTTGCCGTATCAATCGGCGAATCACTGGAAAAGACTCCCTCCCAAGTCTTTGCAGCTCCTCTGAAACCTAACATTCTCACTCGTGATTTTAGCTCTCAGTCATCTCTTCAAAATCCCCAAATCTTCGTCGAAAGCAGTCTCAATATAGTGTGACCACTGTACGAGAGAAGGATCGATGACTTGATGTATCAACATGATGATTTTCTCCATCTTAGATCGTGGGAATCTGTGATCCAGAATCCACGTGGTTTCAGCATCAAAGTATATATTCAAAGCTAATTCTTATGCTAGCCCCTCTGAAAATCACAAATTCATAATCGAAAGTAGTCTCAAATAAGCGTGACCGCTTCACAAGGATGGGTCGATGAATTGTGGCATCAAAATGACGCTACTCTCATCTAAACTCAACAGAAGCGGGTCTTATCCCAGATAATTTCGCATCAACACGTGCACAGAGTATTCTGAGCTATTTCTCATCTAAGCCACTGCTCAGCCTGAGCTTCCGGTAAGCATCTTTCTGCATCCGGATCTAGATCTATGATCTGAATCTCTATGCTCATGCTTTGTTGAAAATAGATTCTTCCCCTCTAGTTGTGGGCTCACTGGTATGACCCCTTGTTTTCAAATCTTTCTAAAGAAGTTACTACGGTCTCACGACGTCAGATCATTCGTTGAATCGAAGAGGAAACCGAAAACGAATCCGAGCTTTGTTCCACTACGCATTCCGAATCTATTTTGCACGATCCGAGGTCCGAATTCGGATTCTTTAGCCTGGTTCTGACCATAAAAGCTGCTCAACGACGCGTTCCCGATTATCCCCTTCGAGTTCTGCCTGATCTGTTTACGGTTATTTCGCGTTTTTGCCTATGACGGTTCTTGCGCTCTTACAGTCTTTGTTCCACGCATTTTCTCGGTCAGAAATAGCGAGCGAACAGGTAATTTGAGAGAATCAGGGTTTACAAATAGATCCCGGTCTCACAGCCCGCTGTGAAAGCGCGAGATGTGGAGTTGGTGAAAATGAGGTCGATGTGCCCCTCATCTGCCAGTAATAGAAAATATTTCTTCTTATTTCGTCTTGATGATAATATCAAACAATCACAAAACCTCCCTACAACGGTTTAACGCCGTTCCCCTCTCCTCACCAGTGAAATCCCTGACGGGCAGATCAATCGCCTCCATGATGTTCACGTGCAGGACACTGTTCTCAGCGTCGTACGAGAGCGAGAAGTTGAGACGACCTCTGAATTGCAAAATTCATCATGTTCCAGAAATTGAGAATTCTTCAAATTGCATTTGTTGGTGAAATGTGTTTCACTACGAATGTAAATTCAAGCATGAGTATATTCATTGATTGTTTGTTGTTGAATCCCTTATTCCGAATACGTATCACTTGATTAATCTCTCCCAGTCACTTCCGATCCATTATTTACAATTTATCCCTATTTCTTCAGGCTACAACGTGCACTCTTCAAAAAGCGACTGCAATCTGACAACATTCCACTCTCTTTCTCTAACTCTCTCACTCCCGCCTGCTCTATAACCATCTCTGACCACCCACGTTCTCTGCACCCTCTCCATCCCCCCACTCCCTCACCTCTCCTCCGCCACCACTTCCGGCCGCAGAGTGTCGATGATTGATTGCGACTGGAAAGAAATCGGTGAAAACCATAAACCGCAAAATTCGAATTTCCGGAATCTAACCAGATTCTCGCTAAAATCTTCTCGTTTTCTGAATGGGGAACCGTAAACAAACGTCAGATCTTTCGAATTTCAGTAAGGCAAGTGAGAACCGAGGATCAGTTCAGCATGATACTACAACAGGATCTGTTGACCGGTGATTTCGAAAGAATTACCACAACGTGAGCCACATAAAGCGTGAAGCAAAGCGAGAAATAAAAAGAGTAACTCCATTAATTATTCGCAAGCTTCATCTTTAATCATCAATTAATCAGTTATTCATCAGATTCCTCACCGCGTTCTTCTAGTGAATCGTACCTCTATTTTAATTATCGATCACAGAGGATACAGTATATTATTTGAGCGCTCTCTGTTCCCTACTCAATAATCAACATTCTTGACTGTATAGGAAATAGGGAATAGGGTCTATAGGGAATAGGGTTCTATTTCCTATAAATAGGGAATAAATAGGGAAAATAGGGAATGACTGCTCACCGCATTCTTCCAATGGATCGTATTCGCCACTCTGCTCTTCAACGTCGGTTGGATGTGCTTCGCTTGCGTGTCGAAGAGCACGCTCGCGTCCAGTTTGGAGGGACTGCAAAGGGTCCGACTGTCTAGACGAGAGATGGTATACGTTTCACTTATTAATAAAGAGCCATTCGAAGAGAAGATGCATCGATTTGTGGCCTGTTTACTCTTCAAAAATAAATTTTTTTCTTTAAACTCACTCGAACAATCTTGCTTGCTGCTCGCAGTCGGCAATGTCCGGGTCGATCGGGCGACTCTGAAATATTGTATTGGAAGATCGTTCCCAATTCGAGGGACGCCAGTTACGTTTCAAAATGTACTCAAAGTGCTTCTGGGAGGAAAGGTACAATTTCTTTCTGAAATCGCTCACGGAAATAAATTATCCTTCCTCCTATAAGTCAGCTGATGTTACTCTAATTCACCTATTCCTGAAATAGAATGATTTCAGATCACGTCATGCCCCGTTTATGCGTGGACTAGACGACTGCTCGTGCATGCTTCGCAAATCAGCACTAATTCCTAATTCGCATTAGCATTTTTGCTACTTTGGATGCCAGCAAGCTTGGTCTCCTGGAGTGCTATGGCCTAGCCAAACGGAGATCACGGTCGTGGAACCGACGTTCTTCCGCATCCGGTTGGTCCATTCACAATCAGTCGATCTACGGCCAGCTCAAGACTCTGCACACTATGGCCGAATGTAAACAGAGTATGAGATAGTCAGATACCGTATTCGCAAGGAGCTCCACTAGCAATAGATATCAGACCGGTCTCACACAGCACTATTCCAAGCGTAGCACTAGTTTCCGAATCGGCTAACCAAAAATCGCAGTGTATTTCTGATACAACATAAATTGTTGATAGCATAGCACTACTAGATTCGTAGGGCCTACAGTTGATCACTATCAACTTACCCTCCACAGTGTCACCGCAACCAACGCCAGTACCGACTTAGACTATTCCGAGCATAGCACCACGCTCCTAGTCGACCGACCGGACCCGAAATCGCAACCCATTACTGATACTTACTCCCCATAGCGCCGCCGCTACCAGTGCCACGACACCCAGGTACCAAACCACTACCAGGCTGACTAGCGACGATTCAATTCCCACCCAGTTTGATGCAAAGTCTGCTACTCACTCTCCACAACGCCGCCGCCACCAGCGCCAGAACCCCGAGAAACCCCACTACATCCTGACCAATAACTCAGCAACCTCGACCATTTACTAATAAGCAGCAATCAAGTTGGTTCCTTACCCTCCACAACGCCGCCGCCACCAGCGCCAGCACTCCCAGAAACCCGACGACAGCGACGTAGACGGCGTACAAAGGGAGGACGATGGAGTTGGCGTCGTGCTCGTTGGCGGACCACATCATGGCTGGTTGATTACTGGAATTTGATAAGCATTGACTTTAAAAAACTTTTAAAGTTATGAAATACATCATGATTACTGCGTTTTGGGCACAAGGAGAACAATAAAGGATAACAATGAACAGTTGTGGAGGTGATCGATGCTCAGTGTTGACAATATGCACAGGTGTTTCACTTGATTCTGAGATACTCAGATAATAATTGTCCATCAAAACATGATACAGCTGCAATTAGATGAATGAAAACAGTATACATGACTATCGGAAAAGGAAGGGATTGGAACGATTACGACTTCCTAAAACGGAGCTTACAGTAGTCAGGAAGTGTGCAAAATAGAAATTGCTCATGCAGTGCAAAGAAGATAATGAATGAAGTGAGGACAAAGTGAGGAAAAGAAATGAATAGCAAAGCCGGGAAGGAGAAGCACGAATAGTTGACATGAGCGTGTCTAAAGTTCTTGCATTCGTGAAACCAATGCGCTCCAGAAACTATGAAAGAGCTAATAAACCCGGCGTTTTGCCTAATCCTGAATGTTTCCTGGCTTGGTTGCCATCGCCTCAAAAATTACTCTTATTTGAGGGTTAGAAATGGGAATATCACAGAATTCGGTGCAGAATGATGCGGAAGGAACCGAATAAGGAGGCGTCTAGCGAAACAATGGCCTCATTTGCAAGTGTGAGACGACACCAGGAAGTGTCTGCCCGTATTAATATTCGATAGAGGCCCGAGGGGCTTCTCCCGCAGCGACCAGAGACTCTTCTGAGAGGGATTCGAGTGAGGAGGGAAGGAGGAGGGAGGGAGGAGAGAGCGGGGAGGAGGAGACATCATATCTGAGACTCCGCCCCTCTACTCCTTCAAATGATGCGAATACTAACAGGGTTTCTGCACATTATTCCAGTTAGACTAGACGGAGGATTGCGCTTTCAAATGACATGGGAAGCCTCAGAGTAGCTGTTTCAATCCCAAATTTTCAACTTTTCGATCTGATTTCAACTATGTTTCATCGGATCACTATTGGGCAAATGAGAACCCGCAATTGATACAGGTGGCACTCTAAAGACTCTTAAAAGAACCAAATAAAAAGCTTTTATGGCCAGCTTTATCGTAGACTCCCTCGAGATTGACAGATGGCAACAATATCTTCGAAAGCGCGAATAAACCCGGCACTTTTCCCAATTGGCACGAATAAATCCTTCGTGGATACCTTGCTATTGCCTCTGAGTGAGAGAAAGGGTGATATTTTTAGGAGTGAGAAAGGAGCCAAATTTTGCAGACAAGAAAGGCGGCTGGAAGAGCGCGCGAAAATACCGTCAAGAGGCGCAGAAAGAGCCCCCATTATTATGCTTCACGCATCGGGAGACTGCAAGGAGCTTCCAGAGCATTGTCAGAATGAGCAATGTATTTAGTCTACGTACTTCCCCACCAGCAACGAGATGACCAGCATAATCGTAGCCGAAAGAAAGATATAATCTCGTCATACTAGGGAATAGATAATGAGGCAAACAATGGCCCAAAGTAAGATAATCCTCCAGAATACGCTAGAAGGATTGTTGAGATCGGCCTGGGGCGGCCAAAAACATGGTTTGAATTCCGATAAAGTTGTATGCCTTTATCTTGTCATTACTATCTAATTCCACGTCCCCTAGGGATGAAAAACAATGACGGCTGGGAAAATGTAGTGCCTATACATCGAGAAAGCGTGATAAATCAACAGCTGCGCAACCAGGCTATTATCATTTTCGCTGAATGGCGCTTTCAAGAAGCTACCCGAGATTGATGGGCCTGTGCAGATGGAATTTCGAAAATCCAGATTCTATTTTTGCTTTGAAAGGACATAAGACAAGTAAAGATTCGTCTACAGCGGAAACGGAGGTGGAAAACATCATCCAAATAGTGAGGAGGTACAGTACCACTGCGATTCGATTGCACTTGAGATCTCGCCCGGAGGAACCCGTATAAACACCATAACAAAATATAATGCGAGTTCAGCCGCTGTATTCGCAAAGTGCGCTGGCTTAGAAATCGACGTCGTTTTAGTCCTGCTTTTCACTTTTTTAAAAACCGAAAATCATTCTCAATCGAGAACGGTTATTGAATGGAACGAATTGAGAAGATCAGGGCCAATCCGAATTCAAAAAAGGCACCCGAAAGCTTTGTTGATGGATAGAAAAGGACTCCACACAGCCCATAACTACAAAAGCTATGGGCCACAGCAAGCGATTAGTTGTGCAGACAGATGAGATCCGGAGACAGGAGTCGTTCCGGAGAAAAGACAGAGAACAGTCCTTGACAATCTACCAGAGATTCGTTTCTGAAACTGAGCTCCCAACAATATCGCATACTTCGAATAGAGTCTGGTTACCCCTCCTACTGTTCCCACAGTCTGGAAACGCTGAAGCATACACGATACTGTTCTCTGTATCTCCCATTGTTCGCCAGAGGGCAAGTCCATCTTTCCATGGTCTTCCACTTCACGTCGTGACTCGAAAAAGAGTCGAAGCGCCCCGGAATAACCTCACTGGTCCTACGTGAGTCTCGTCACTTCTCGACAAGAATGAAAAGGGAGGAAGAAAAACACGTCTATGAATACTGTAAAGAAGTGGGTCGAATGCACTCTGGGACTCAAAGCCTCAGTTCACCAGACAGTCTTCCATCCAAATATAATGACTTCTGTGAAGAAGCGATCGGAAAAGGGGCAAGAATGGTAGGCAGACTGACAATAGCGTGTGGTAGCAGTACTATCAGGTTGATTACTCCCTCGCCCGGGCTGAATTATTCATTCGGATGGTCATCTTCGGTGAAGACAAAGACAGAAATACGATGTATGAAATTAAAGTTGAAGACTTGAGATAGTAATCAAACAGAAAGTGCACTATAAGAAAGAGGAAACAACTTCCTAGATATAAAGTAAAGAAACGTGGGGGACATTAATTATCTACTGGACAGTTTAAAACGGAGGCTAAAATCATAACTCAGCATCAAACAGTGAGAAGCCTTAGTGAGAACGTTCGAAAAAGTGGCTCTCTGAAGCGGAAATGGAGGCATGAGAAGGTGGAGAAACTCTCTTGCTTTCGAATACTCCCTAGATGGTCAGAGAAGCGAGAGAGCGCGCATAATGAGAAGGTGGTGTGGACAATAAACAGAAGCGAAGCATGTGGAGGAGTAAAAAAACAGCAGGAAACGCAGAAAAGGCTGGTGAAATATTGCGTAAAAAATCACAGAATCGTATTGGATATTGGGCCCTTTCCTTGTTCCGTGCTAGTATTGTCTATTACTTCAGAACCCACAAAAACGCGCAAATCATCGCGTTCTAGAACCCATTTTCACAGTTCCGACGGAGATCCCAGTCCTTTTTTCCGAGGGTGGACACAATAACCGGTAGAATGGCTTTCCGCCAGTCTATTCACAACACTAAAGGTGCCTGCTCAAGAATGCATAGCGGGACATGAGTTGACGGATGAGAAAAGACTAGACGCTCTCGATCTAGAACACAGTCTCGGATCTCTGACGGTGAGAGATCAGGCAGAAACGAGAGAGCATCGTACAGTACCGTTATCAGCGGAAAACACTTCCTACTACCGGCTACTACAGACATCCAGGACTCATCCATAGATGATACAGAAAATATCTAGGATGACAAATAACTGGGCGTAGATAGTACTATTTTTTTCAAAATATTCTTCATTTTGCCAAATGGCTACTAATTGTTGATGTGCCGCTGGGATGAAAACAACAAAAGTGCAGCGAGAATCTCTCTGGCTAATGCGCTTTGCTTCAGAGATCCAGGCGCCGTCACTTTGCGAGCCGTTCTATGCGGCAAGAAACAGGATTCACGGTCGACTTGCATGCTCCAGAAGTTGGTCACTATCTAGATGCACCAGGCGACGTTTAGCAAACAGCAGAAACAGCAAACAGCAGCAAACATCCACACATCGATGCCAAACAAGGTAAGCGAATTAGTCAAAACGCAGGCAAGGAGTAATTTGAGAGACAGAGCTGTCTCAGCGAATTTCCGCTTCCTACAAATATCCCAGCTTGGTGAAGACTTTTTAGATGGATTCAGCACCAGAATAGACTACAACTTTGAATGTCGAAAAGGAAACTTTAACGCTCGAAATGTTACGCCTTTCAGGAAGAAAAAAGCGAGATCATTTCCCGGATTAGGCCCTGTTTTCCGGCCCGTTTTGATCCTACAGAATGCGGAATATCCCACAGGACTGAAAAACGCACGCGCTCTCCTCATTTCTCACACTATCTCTTCAGTCCAGCCAGCTAGAGAGCATGGGAAAAGAGGAGAGTGGCAACAGGACGTGAACAACAGCAACACGCTAATCCGCGCTACATCATCTTGAAAAGAAGACTTCCAGACTCTCTTCATTTCACGCACTCTTTCGCCTTATATGGTCAGAAAAGGGAAGAAAAAGGAAAGAGATGAGTGAAAATTCCTCAAAAAGCGAGCAACACGACAGAGCAACGGTGGGCAATGGGCTGTGAGAGGGAGAGGCCTCCTCTCTCTCCTCATTACGAGTGATCTCTAGTCATCGAAAGAGGGGATGAGGGGGTAATTTGCAATGAGTGAAACAATGGCAAGAATTTTGAGCAGGAGGCGCTTCCTGAGTAGGAAAGAGCAGGCTTTTCTCATTATTTTGCATGCAGCATGCTTTCATTTAGCTTTTGGTAGGGTAAAAAGACTCACGAGAGAACTTTGGCTAATAAATGGTGCTACATCACTCATTCCCCATCACTTTTCCATCCCGCGTGATCTCTTTTCACCCAGAAAATTAGGAATTATTGAGGGCAGAACATTGCGCCATGAATGGAGTAGTGCCTTTCATTCTCAAACTTGAATTATTTATTGGTCTTGAATTGGGTCTGAGCGAAGAAACATTCTCAATAGAATTGGTAACTTTTGCCTGAATCTTGAATCATATCACACGCATCCAAACCGCATAACCGATTTACCAGAATGGAGACAGTTAGTTTACTGGAGCTAAATTATTTATTTTTTACATGGACAAACCTCAGCCATTGTCTACTCCAGAAAGTTTTAGTTCTTGTTCACTACTTGAAACGTATCTCACATGTGCAATCCAAACTTACCATTTTTTCACTCAAAATAGTAACGTTTGCTTGATCTTCGAAAAAGCTTGGCTTTGGAAGACAGTGTGTGAAAAAATGCTTGTTGCTTGACATTTTAGTGCAATGTTGGTCTCAAATTAGCTTTTCAGAAAGAGGAACCAATTCTTAAAATCGTGATCATATTTTTAGGGATATTCTCAGCACGCTAAACAACGAGAAGAATGCGAACAGTTCCCAAGGTCGTGAAAGTTCTTCACTCCGAATTTCGAGCTACGAACTACACATTGAGTGAGGTTGTACTCAATCACGCTCCGATCTGTGATCGAATTTATTCTTCTTACTAACAGTAACTTGTTATTATTTCTGACTCCTCTCACCAACCCTATTCCGTGATCGTTCTTTCCTTTGATTGATGAGCGAATATTCATCTCGCCACCCGCACAGTGCATCTTGTTCTCAGGGGCAGTGACTACTCTAGAGTCTACTCTCCACTCAGAGAAATGACACCGAGTGCGTCATTCTCGGCACTGCTGAGTTCACTCTTGACTCAATGCCAGTTCGACTAGTGATAGATAGTCGCTGTAGTTTATCCGGAGCAGAGGAAGTGGAGTATAAAGGAGCAGATCTTACAGTAATACTGACTAGTCCTCTTCATCATGCAGCTTCCCTTACTGGCAAACAGGGTGAAAATAAAATGGAAGGCCCGAATAATCGCTTCAGATTGGACGCATCCACTAACTCGACCTGAAAACTTAGACTAGTCTAGTCTATGCGTGGGGTTCTAAATTCGGCCGCACTATCACTCGCGTCATTGTTACACTACATCGCTGGTGGGAGGGTGCGGCCCGAGTGATTATTATTTCCTTGTTTCACCCAATGGGCATAATGAACAGCTGGGTGGTGTAAGGCAAATCTAGCTACAGATATTTCCCTTTGCCCAGTCTACTCATGAGGTGGCTGCTCAGTAAGTAATACAACTGTCTTTGGCCAATACATTTGCACCACACTCTAGCCAGCCACTCAACTACTTTTAATCTTCTTTTGCTGTTCCGCGAGAAAGGGTGCGTTCCATTAAATGATTGGAACATATAGAAAAGTAGTTCCTCGAGAGCCACTTCCCCCTTCAACAATATCCACTGAATTTTGCATGCAAGCTGCTACAATCAACTTGTTGACCCATCCATTGGTTTCTTACGTTGTTCCGTATCCTTATCTTGTTACGCATTCGAGTTCGACACGTGCTTTTTATTTCGCAAAGTTCCCCATTCGACCTTAGGTCTTCGCGATACTTCCAGGATCCCTCTCATCGTAACTTTTTGTTGTTTTGACGCAAAAAATCGTTCCAGAGTGTGCTCGTACCGAATTCGCACGGCAATAAACCGAGAAACTTTGAACCCACTGAGCTTTTACGCTCCTTCCCTCTCACGGGACAATTTGAGCCCTCTGAGTCATGCTATCACCCTTGCATCAGTCAGTGTTGAGAAATGCATACTTTGACCCTTGCTCGTCTCGAGGAGTGGCTTTAGCATCGTTTCTCAATGAATACTTTGCCCAGGGGCTGACTAGTTCTGCGGCGATCTCTGACTAGGAATAGCTTCTCGAAATGACTCTCTGTTCGATCACCGGCCAAAGGTCAATCTAGAAACAATGGAAAGATTTCACTTTAGCACGCTCTTTCACCGACCAGAATGGCGAGATAGTGTGGAATGAAGAGAGTTTCGCTCGAAACATTAGAGAGATATTCTTCAAGCATGTGATAGCAGACAAAAAGCAGAGCAACAACACCTGACCTAGCTGCACTCATTACACTTTTCTATCTCTGTCGAGGGGGAGAGCCCGAAGGAAGCGATTTTCCCCTACCTGATCACTGATCTTGTGGCCATTTCCCCGTTGACGTTCCCACTCTGTGCGCAAATAGACCGGCAATGCAAGCTTTCTCTTGCTATCTAACCTAGCGAGTGGATTTCCTTTTCGAAAAGCCATTCGCTTTTTGAAATACAGTTTCTGACAAGTGAATCTCATACCACCAACCTGAATTTCATTTCGAGAATGAGTGAAACGCATCCATTCGTCCGCTGCCATCGCAAGCTTTCCCCATCTAACCTTTCCGAAAGTCAATTCTTTTCCTCGTCAAAGATCAGCGATTGAAGGGAGATTCCGAACTACCAGTGATCCGCGTTTTGTTGCCCCACCGATCCCCACGGTGTGTTGTTCTCCTAGACCATTACACCAGTGAGAATTCCTCGTCTGATCTTCCGAACTCGCGTATCAATCGACTTGCCTGTGGGTTCAATAATTATTTGATCTCTGATCTTGCGCTGTTTAGTTTCCTTTGATAAGTGCTTGTTCAAACTATGCCACAGGCGGTGATATCTGATATTTTGATCTTCTGATCTTTGGTCTCTGGTTTGTGCTCCGGAAAGCAGGTTGCATAGATCATTCCAGCGCTGCCAGCGGGTGCAAATCTCCAGGCGATTGTGATCAGTCACCAGGCTACACTTCGACCCCTTTCACTCTCCTGCGACGAGTCATCAGCATACGTCGCATTCGGCTATGCGACATAGCGAGCAACCTCTTCACTCTTCACACTCCCTCACCGTTTAGAGAAAGTAATCGCCTGGCGCGACTCCCGCTTACGCAATATAGCCTGATCGGACACCCGGCTGTATAAAAGTCGTGGGACACTTTCAAAACATGGCCGAATAACAGCGGCGGCATCCGATCGTTGCGTATAAAAGGAGCTTCACCCCAGCTGAGCTATCACTCTCTCAATATTGCTATCGATGTTCGACGTGATGATGATTTTATTTTCAGCTTGTTTTCAGCCATCATGAACTCAATTTCAAGAATTATGCCTATTTTTCTGTCGCTGTACATTGCTTCCCATCTTTTGCTTTTTCCGCAGTGGTGTTCAGTCTAGTCTAATCACCGATCAAACAGCTGATAAACACATCGTATTCTACTGTGATTCTCGCACTCTTTCACTGGCACCAGCCTAAACAACGTGGTTCACTCTCTCATTGTTCCATTGATTACGTTGTGATCCTTCACCTCACTTCCGTGGTCTTCGTATCTTTCCTCTTTCATCGCAGTTCAACTATTATTTCTAGTTCATTTTTCGCTCGGATAGCATAGGAAACCTATCCAGCGTTCCGCTTACTTCTCTTTCCCCAGTTACGTAGTGTTTTGAACCCACCATCGTCACTTCTGGACCATAGAGAGACAAGTTAGAGATGCAGAGATAACCTTCCCTCCTTCTCCCCCGGGGGAGGGAACATTTCGAAAAGAGCG
Source organism: Pristionchus maxplancki (assembly GCA_900490775.1). Classification (NCBI taxonomy): domain Eukaryota; kingdom Metazoa; phylum Nematoda; class Chromadorea; order Rhabditida; family Neodiplogasteridae; genus Pristionchus; species Pristionchus maxplancki. The sequence continues at coordinate 201,787 of LS537258.1, forward strand.
CTCTTCCTTCCCCTACGTTCTACACTATCTCTGGCCGGTGAGACAGCGCGAGACGTAGAATCTTCCGACTCTCTCCTTCTTTCATGCTCTTTCGCCGATCAGATAGTGCGAGAGAGCAGGCGAAACGGAGAGAGTCCGAGCGAGAACTTTCCTTCACCACCCCCTGGTGTTAGACGGGGAGAGAGGGAGAGAGAGAGGAGGGGAGGGAGAGAGAAGGAGTAGAAAGAGATCGAATGCGCAGATAAGCGTCATTGCAGTCGGAAACTGTCCCAGTGGACGGACGAGCGAGATCATCTGATGGTCCTTTGTTTCCCGAATAATGACTGCACTTCTCTCTTTTTTGTCTCAATTTCTCCTTTTCTTCCCGATTTCTGAGCCTAGTCATCTCACAGTAACTTCCCCTCTTACGGACTCGTCAGAATGCATTGCCCACTCTGTTCCTCTAGCTTTTTGCTTTGTGGTGAAAGAGCACACGAAATAGAGAGACTCACTCTTTCGCCATCTTTGCCCCTTCTCTGCAGAATAATTGCGCCGCGTGGTTTATAATTTCTCGTTTCCCTCTCTGGACCGAGCCAATTACCTCTGTTTTGCTCACTTCCTCATGTAAATAAGCGCGCATCTTTCGAAAATGGCTCTTGGGGGTTCCAACTTCCACGTTTAGAGTGAACGAAAGGGGTACCCTGACCTTCAAGCGTGACAGCGCGCTAGTCGAGTAGTGTCCATTCGTTCCCTCATCCACTTCCCCTTTTTCCGTTACCCGCGTGCTTTCAAAATTAGGCTCTAACTCGTGACGCACCCGCGCGCCATTTCAGTTTTCATTAACCCCTTCCTATCATACATGCGGATTACCCGATTGCCAACGCCTTTTTTCAATTTTCGCTCGTTAATTTCGCGTCTAGCACGTGTAGTGGCGCGGTTGTTGATCCGATTCTGAGGCAATGAATGTCCATTTCAGATCCACTCCCTCACTCTCCCGACATGCGGTTACTGCGGGTGGTCTACTGGTCGATCGGGTCGCTCGTCGCCTTCTTTCTGGCGTGGATTCTGCAGCCTCTGGAGTGGTACAACATCCATGATACTGTGAGTCTTATTTTCATCCCGTGAGTTGGCTTTAGTAACTTCCTGGCTTTCGAAAGCTACAGCTCAGTTACCACTGACAATGAGCGCGTCAGCGATTACCATGGTTACTGGGCAGCGAGGAAACAACTTTTCTTACCTACTTGCTACCTTACAAAGATGCCTGACCTAGCACATGAAGAAGAATCTAAGATGCAAAGTTTGATGCCTCCTCATTCAGGAAACACTCATCCGTCACTGGGGCTATCCATTCGAGTCGCACACCGTGAAAACTGCCGATGGGTACATACTGGAGCTACAGAGGATCAAGCATGGAAGGATTCAGCCAGGTACTACTCCTTCCTTGAGCTAACCCATCATTTAGGAAATTTTTTTGAGAAGCTATATATACAGCTTGGTTCATACAAAGATTGGCTAGAGTTTTCGAACAACAATTGTTTTGGGGATAATCAATGAGTCTATTGACATCACCTGCACTTTGCACAATGAGAAAATCGACGGGATGATCACGCGCTTTTCCATCCCCTTCTTCAGTGAAATAATCGTCACTACATGGCTCTTATCAGTGCGATTCTTATCAGCGTTGGAACAAAGCGCGCGGGCAGAACCATCATGCGATATTCTGCTCTTAATCACAACTGAAAATGGCCAAAAATGAATCTCGTGATGGATCTATCGCACACAGAGATGTAAGAGTGCATGCGAAATTAGGGGAAGTATGTTATTATCAATCAGAGATCCCACGCGGGTTGCCACTATCACTTTCATCATAATTATCGCATATTCGAGAAACTTCCTCTCGATGACCTTCCAAACCCGCCCCCACGTGGGCCCTCGAGCACTTTCGCCTTATCAATGACCATTAGTGACCAGCTGTGAGAGAGATCAAACTTCCTCTTGAGTGAAACCCCTTTCCCTGATAAGGTTTAGTGAGGGGTAGCTGCTGAGCGAGGCAAGGGGTTTCTATTCGACTTTCGAGGGTCCATTTATGGGGTCGAAGGCCGTGTATCTGAGTCCACAGAGCAGCTGTGAGATCTATTACCATTTCTTGCAGGCTGCACATGACAAAGATCAGTGCTTCTCATGCAATAGTGACCATCCTAATGGCCTCAGCCAGCCTCACCCCATAGTGGACTAGCGAGCAACCGTCTGCTCTCTCATGTTGCAGTGCTCTTTCATCGGTCAGAGAAGCGAGAGAGTATGAGGAAATGGGAGAATCAGATCACTCCTCGGACATGCTATTTCTGGTAGAGTCGCCCCACATTCCCAGAGAGTGGACCGATGGCGAAACTCTGACTCATCGCAATGAGCGAGTGACCATCCCATTTATGTGACAGCAAGAGAGAAAGGAACAATCTGATTGCGAAGATAACAATGCGACAGTTTTGTGAATTGGATTGTGTTAGGCTCGATTTGAAAATGACTCCGGCATTTACCGATAATGATAAGCACATCTTACGATCTCACCTTCAAACGACTCAATATTCCAGCAGAATGAAACAGACAGGCTAACAGTGCGACATTAGTAAATTGCAACGTTAGTCTACAAATAAAGAGCCCTTTTTCTAACATGAGATCGATTGCAAATCTCAGCACCCGAAAGAAATATTTTCGAAATAAGCCCCGCCCCTTTTCCAGACCCGTCCATCCATCGTCCGCCCGTCCTCCTGCAGCACGGACTCGCCCTCGACAGCAGCAACTACGTCGCCAATCTGCCCAATCAGTCGCTCGGTCAGTTATTTTCCAGACAAAGGTTTCTATTGGAAAGACTATGAAAAATGCCCAATCAGTCACTCGGTTAGTATTCCTGTTCATTTGGAAACCCATTCTCACACCATCAAAAATGGTCAAGAATGTCGCTCGGTGAGCATTTTTTGGGGTTTTATTGGTCCGTCGCCCACCCTACAACTATTACGAAATGGAATGCTCTTACAGCGAAATAGATTCTTTGAAGCACATCTGGTTTTCAACTTCATTAAAATTTGTAGAGAAAAGAGCTTTAGCCGAAATGGCCAGAAAGGAGGTAAGTTAGGAAACGTGACTGAACGATGAGTCAGCATCGGTAGCTAGTTATTAGTTAGAGTAGTTAGTCACTCGGCGAACAAATTAGCCAAAACAACGTTCCGCAAACAACTTGCGCCCCCGAGAGCAGAGATCGCGATCGTATCGGGTCTTGGAACAGTAAAACGATGTGAAAACACGATAAAACTTCTCGAGTGCTCACCCACACTCAAATGAATCAAAAATCGTAAGAATACAGCACGAAATCGAAGGAAAACAGGCAAACAGGAGGGGAAAATAGGGTCTGAGGCTAGCAGGATCATGGTAACTATTGTTCGGCCCTGATGGATGGGAGAGTGATGGGCTCATTCAATAGAGATGCTAAGATGGTCGGAATCGGGCAAAACAGATTTGCAGAAAATACTATTTTAGGCCCTGTTCCTTCTGAGACGGATTCCCGGACGAAGTCTTGATTCGTTGTAGCGCATTTGTGAAACCTATTCGAAATTACTAAAAAAAATTGTACAGGCTTTAATTCCGTTTCTAAAGCTTCTTGTAAGATATTGGAAACAGACTGGAAAAAGGTAAATTTGAAAATAAATCGAGTCTTTCCAGCCTTCATGCTCGCAGACGCCGGTTTCGACGTTTGGCTGGGCAACTCTCGAGGCAATTCGTACGGAAGAAAGCACGAGACGTTGCACCACTGGGATTTCGAGTTCTGGAACTTCTCGTGAGTTTGCAAATGTTGAGGTTGACTTGATAATATTTCGCACGAAGAGTAACTCATAGCATCTGACTAAATATCATCTGAATATGAATGCCCCACGAAACATACTTGCCAAGTTTGCTTCCTGATTGGAAATGGGCATTGAAAAAAAAAGGAAATTTCGGAATATAGTATTTTGTATTGCAGCTGGCAAGAGATGGCCAACCACGACGTGCCTGCCATCGTCGATAAAGTGCTCGAGATCACTGGGGAGCAGAAGCTGAACTACATCGGACACTCGCAGGTACGGTAGCCTACCGTAACCGTTCCGCACATCTACCGTAATCTTACCGTAATTATTAATTATTTAAGGGCGCCCTCATCCTCTTCGCCCGTCTCACCGAGGACGAGGAGCTCACGAAGAAGGTAAACAAATTATTATTTATTATTTTCGAAAATAATAAATAAAAAAAACCATTCTCAGATCCACAACGTGTTCGCCCTCGCTCCCGCCCTCTCCGTCACGAACATTCGCGGACTCATCGCTGGCATTGGTGAGTCTTCTGTTTCCCGCACCTCGAATGCCCTTTTGAACAGTGAGCAGATGAGTTTCATGAGTTTCTCATTATCGCTCAGTCATGTTCGAGTTGATAGTATCTGGAGGTTACTGAAAACAACAACCAAATAAAAACAACAACAAATAAATCAACTTTGCAGCCCCACTCGCGCCCATCCTTCAGCAGATCGAGCGAATTGCCGGCGGGCCATTCGGCGTGTTCCGAAGGTCCATCATCAACACCATTATCGGAAAGGTACGGGATCGGAGCCTGATATTCCATTTTCACTACGCTTTTACAGTAAAAAATGAGATGAACAGCAGTGGCAAGCTTTTTGGGACGTGAATTGATCGTGAACTGAGAGTACGGCAGGGTACGGTAATCATCAACAACAATTGCAGGGTCTGTGCAACTTCGACTACTTCAGTGCCGCGTGCGCCCGTTATCTCTTTGCAAACGGCGGCATGGAGAGCGACCAGCTGAATACGGTAGGATACTATCCATCTATCGATAACTGACTTTCTTTCTCCCTATCGATAAGTGTACCAGAATACGGTAGGCGAGTTACTATAACTTGGACCGATAACAGACTGAGAATACGGTAGGCGAGGGTACGGTAACTTATCGCAAACTGACTTTCTTGCAGAGTCGCATCGACGTGTACATGGCCAGCTACCCGGATGGGATGTCCACGAAGAATGTCGTGCACTTCGGACAGATGGTGAGTTTTTTTATTGAGGAATCGAGTAAAATATCCTCCAAATCAGCTCCAAAAGTCCCCTAAGCACTAGTAAAATCCAAAGCAAAGCATCATCCATCTATAGTAGAGCGTTCTGATTGGGGGTAGTCTATAGATAGTTGATAACTAAAATATTGGAATTCGTTGCAGGTACTCCATAAGCGAACGGCTCGCTTCGACTACGGCGCGGACGAGAACCTGGCTAGATACGGATGCGTGAGTTATTTGATCTCATTTTTATACTAGGCTACTTTTTGAATCGGACTTTTCCAGTTAGAGATCAAAGATCATCTCTAATTCCATTATTTGCAGCGAATCGCGCCCGCCTACAACTTCACCAACGTCAAGGTAATTTCTTTCATCTTTTTCTCAATTCACCATTTCGATTCGAAATACGTTTCATACATTCCGTATCTTCCCATAATAACTGCGTTGTACAATAACTGCTGCTCGGTCCGTGCTCAATAATAAAAAAATCAAAAATGCAAATATTAATTAATTAATTAACCAATTAATTCCAGGTGCCGATGTACATCTGGTACTCGCCCCATGACTATCTCGTCTCTGACGTCGACATGCAGGACTACATCATCCCCACGCTCGACACGGACTATTTGAAGGTTAATTTTTTATTCATTTTTGGCTTCTCGATCTCTCCATAAATCGCTCAAAATGACGAAACAAGTAATGCAGAAGCTATTAGAAATAGCCGTAGTCTGGATCTGTTATTTTCACAATACCCGAGACTGCTAAATATAAGTCTAGTTGAGTCCACGATTGATCGCCCAGCAGGGCTAGGCCATCTACTATTCAAACGAATTCCGAATACCCATAATTCCAACCTCTCTCCATTGCAGCTGAACGTCTCCCTTCCCTCCTACAACCACGTGGACTTCCACTGGGGATTGCGGGCGGTCACGGACATTTACGAGCCAATCATCGAGATTCTCACGAGTGAAACGAAGAGCCAGCGGTAGATCGAGAGACCGCCCAGGGTGAAATGATAGTCTGATCTTTGGTCCTCCGAATATGAGACATTTTCGTATGCGGTCACCCAGGGTGAAATAATATCTTGAGACACTTTCCCTGTGCGACAGTTCAAACAGTTTTGTTCGAGGAGACTCATTTCTAAGCCCGTTAGCCTTTCAGTTATTCCCGATTCCTCAATCCGCTTCCTCTTTCCATTTCTTGTGTAGTGACCGTAGTCCTCCTTATTCGCCTCTCTTGTGATCACAGTGTTCCACTAACGGGATATCCCAATCGACGGTTACGGCTCCCCCCTACTGTTCTCCTTTCCCATATCTGAGTAGCCGTGAAATAGGACAACATTAGGGACGAGTTATTAATATTTACAGTATTATGACCCATTATCATCTAAATCAGAATCGACGGGTTAATTACGATGCCATTAGATGCAGATAAAGTGATAGATTGTACTCGTTGTTCTACTTTCTTCTACGCTTCACAAGAAAAATGCACAACAAAACGCACTGAACACTCTTTCGCACACAGCAGAAGGAAAGTAGATCGTTTCCCATCGCTTACGCACAGAAACCAAGGACCACGGTCGTTTCTCAACGTTCTACCGAAGGAAATATTATTTTCGCCTCAGTATTTGCTCACTGAAACCAGAAACTCGCAAGTAGATAAGCAGTATTGTTGTCGTTGTTTCCACGCGTGTCTGGCCCCCGCAACAACAGATCTGCGAGATAACGTTCTCGTTTTTGGGCAGTTTTGACATGTTTTTGATCGCCGTGTTCCAGAAGAGTACAGAGGAATGAATTGTCTTTTTCAACAGAATTGTTTTGTGCAATGGTTCACATGCTTTTCATGAGACACCGAGTATGATACTATCTTTATTCCATCAATGTTCTGACGCCACCCTACGATACCCATCGCCCGCGGGTTCAAACCAGCTTCCCGTTCCCCTCCTTCCTATTCAACCACTCTCTCGCACCGTCTGACACCGATAGACCAATCGCAATCGAGAGAGCCCCAAACCCTTCCCTGTTCCATCCCCCGGTTATCTCTCGCTTATCTCGCCCGAGTGAGAGTGGAGGGGCGAACTTTCACTGCCCCTTCTCCCCCTCTCATCTTCTCCCCCTATCAACCCTGCCTCCCTCCTCTTCCCGACTACTCAACTGTTCCTCCCTTCTTACTTCGTCACTCTTCCTAGCCTCCCTCTGCCCAAACCTCCTCCCTCCTCCATTCCTTTCCCCAGTCTCGCCACCCTCCCACCCTCACTCCCTCCACTCTTCCTCTCCCCTCCTCCATCTCCTCCTCCCCACCGTCTATTTCTCCATCCCAGTCTCGCCACCCCTCTCGCCACCCTCAGCCACTCCTCTCCCACTCCTCCAGTCTCGAGATGGGTGCCCTCGGAACCTGCTGCAAGACGCTTCTCTTCATCAACTTCTTCCTCTTCGGTGTCTTCTTCTTCGCACTAGCGGGTCTGCTGCTGTACGCGGGATTCCAGGAGAACCCCTACACCACGGTAACCTGATTTTCCACATTTCTTGGCAAGTTATCCTCAAAACCCCTCTAAAATTCGGCAAAAGTAGTGAAGATTTGATCGGCATATCAACGAAACGCTTGAGGATATTACGAGGATATATTGTTGCTTCGTAAATACGAAAAAATGCGCGGGAACACCTGAGCGCGCCTCTCGAGACTAGACACAACAGCCACCTGCTCTCTCCCGTTCCTTCGCTCTCTAATCTGTAGTCTGTCTGTCTGCGCTCTCCCCGATCCCCGTGGTCTCTCGCGAGATCTCGATTTGAGTGAGTATTGTTGTGGTATCTTGAGAAGAAACGCTTGAAGCATCGTTCGTTACTAAGCATATCAGATATTGAATTGGCGGTGAAACATAACTGCGCCGACACCTATCACAAATTTTTGTCTGGTCGACCCCATTTGCAGGAGTGCAATGAATAATTCTCAATTGGACTCTGACTTCATTTGGTCATCTCTAGATTTTTTTTGTTGTTGCGAAAGGGACAGTCGCGGAATTGAGTACGCGATGCCTGCAACGCTTTTGAAAATTCTGAGAAACATATCACATCAACCGCGGAACCAACTGGCTAAATGAGACATGTAAATGAGACATTACAGGAGAAGCTAATCAAGGCGGAGGGCTACGCCTTCGAGGAGCATACAGTACCGATCAGCGATGGATATGTGAACAGGATCCATCGGATACCGAGGAAGGCTGATGCCAGTGAGTCTTTCAATGGTTGTACTATCCCCCTATGGTCTGTGAAGTATCTAGAATGCGAGGAACCTTTATTTCATAGGCTTTTTTAAAAGTAAACTTGTATCCATCAGATACCGAGGAAGGCAGATGCTAGTGAGTATTTCATCTTCAGCTAAATTCAACGTAAATTCCGTAGACATCCATCTCAATGTGTAGTCCATTGCTCCAGTCTAGTCTTAGGACTAGGTGTACATTCCATGTAGTGTCTCGTCTCATTTCAATGGGTATTTCACATGCGCTTTGCCCTAGTAAAGTCTGTTTGACGAGTCGCCACTGATAAGAAAGTGATCATTCATTTCGAGTCTCCTCAATGAAGGGAATATGCATGGACATTCCATGCCTACGATTTCGTTTAGAATGCGCTTCAAGACCTTCGAATGAGAGACATCACCCGGTTAGCGGCCGATGTCTTGCTCTCACTTCACATGCTATCTCTCCAGTCAGATAGGCCGAGAGAACATGTAAAATGAAGAGAGTGCTGCGCATTCCTTGCCCTCTTCCCTCATGGTAGTGCCGTCTCCTCATTCCTAGACTGATGCAACGAACTATTCGCAGTCAGACAGGGCGAGAGAGCATGTGAAATGAAGAGAGCAAGTGCGCTGCCCCGTTAGATTCCCGAATCGCCCTCGTGGTAGTGCCAGCTGATAAGAAGGGGAAGAGAGGATGGGTGGAATTGGCACTTTGACCGAGAGACGGAGATGGATGGAGAGGGTGCTGACAAGGGAATGATAACTTCTTGATATGAGATTGGGCTATGTGCTATATACCATTCGATAGAGAATCGAAAAGTGACTCTGAATCCGTTTTAAAAAGCTGCTAATATTATATCTGGTGGTCAGGGTAGGTCAAAGAAGAAACCGTGTTTCCTCGCGCGGCGCGGGCGCGAAGGTATCTTCTGCTCTGACACTCTCCTCATCATGTGTCTCGATGGCCTAGTGGTCTAGAGCGCCAGCACTTTTTTCCGAGGTTCGGTTCCCGCCGGTGGTCAAAGTTTTTGCCCTTTTTTCTGGCCGTTTTATTTCGAATTTTCTAACCCGGATTCATAATGTGCAGTTATTGTTGCAAGTCTTATTGCTACATGTGCTTCTACATCAAGTTTCATAGATGTTAGAATGTTGCACTTTGTTAAATCGGCAGATAAATTGTTAATGAAAATTAACCGATCTTCTTCCTAGAGGAGCTAAAACATTCTAAAAATTGAGCAAAAACATTGGTCGCATATGAAGACGGCCAGAAAAAAAGGCAAAAACTTTGACCACCGGCGGGAATCGAACCTCGGAAAAAGTGCTGGCGCTCTAGACCACTAGGCCATCGAGACGCATGGTGAGGGGAGTGTCAGAGTAGAAGATATCTTCGCGTCCGCGCAGCACGAGGAAACACGGTTTTTTCTTTGACCTACCCTGACCACCAGATATAATATTAGCAGCTTTTTAAAACGGATTCAGAATCACTTTTCGATTCTCTATCGAATGGTATATAGCACATAGCCCAATCTCAAATCAAGAAGTTATCATTCCCTTGTGAGACTAATAAAGTCATTGGGAAAGAGGAATGTGCGAGGCTATCATATCAGAATAGGCTGATGAAGCAGCTCATAAGTGCAACCTATTTTCTGCGATGCGTGATCACACATTCTCATAGAATTGTATCCTGCCTTTGCGTTAAATTCCGGTCCAGAAAATGATGCCATACTTTGACCGACACGAAGGTGCTGTCGAAGCAATGGATAAGTTGGGCAACAAGAATGCGATTGCTGCAGTTTTGCACACTTTGACCCCATTTGCTGCCTTTCTTACGAGAGTCAAGCATACTTTGACCGATACGGGGAAGCTGATGCAATGAAATAGTCGGTAAAATTTCGCACCTTGATATTTTTCGGAACACTATGCCACAGTCTACACAGAAGTGGCTCAGAAATAGTAAGAAGGAAGTTGATCGTTCCCACAAAATCATGATAAATCAATGCTCTTTCAATTGAGTTGAAAGGTCGACCCATCAAAGATCAAAAATATAAATACTAGATACACTTTATGCTGACCAACTTAGAAAGATCAAAGACCATTCCATTTCAGAAGAGGTCGTGCTCGTGCAGCCAGGTCTGCTCATGGACAGCGCCTGCTTCGTGAGCAATGGACCGAAGGGTGAGTTTTTGAAAGAAATTGTAATGAATTTGTAATTTTTTTACACCAAACAGTCCTCGAGAACTGACATTGAGTTTCTAATCCGGGTAAATGGACTATGTGAAACATATTGAAATGCTCTAAGGTGTACTGTTGAGGTTCTTAAATTTTTGCTTGCTCAAAGAAAATCGTTGCGACTTCTCTAAGAGAACCGCCAATCCCATGAGATGGCACGGACTATGAATGGAAGAACTTAGAAACGATATATTGCAGGTTCCCTGGCCTTCCTCCTGTCCGATGCCGGTCACGATGTCTGGTTGGGCAACACTCGGGGAGGTATGTAATCTGGAAATTTAAAATAATTTAATTATCCTGTATTTAACATTTTTTCTTACAAATCATCGATTGTTTCAGGCCACTACAGTGAACACAAGGAGTGGTCGAGGAAGGAGGGACGCTTCTGGAACTTTTCGTGAGACTGTTTGATTGCATTTCCAATCGATGAGCAATTCACAATATTGTTGAGAATACGAGAAATTTATCCAGTGAAACTCATGTTGAACCATTGTTCATGGCTGAAAATATGTGAAAAATGACTAGACGATGAGTCGAGTGAAGATGCATTTTCCAGCTGGGAAGACCTCGCCGCGCACGAGATCCCGTCCATCATCGACTATATCCTGAAGGAGACGGGCAGAGAGAAGGTTAGTTACTGATAATCGTAGATTGGAGTCTGATGAGTAAGAAGGGCCCATTATACGAATTTAATAATGTGTTTCACCATTTCATAAAGTTCCTAGTTTTGTTGAAAATTTAATAATTTGATGGAATTGACTGTTTTTAAAATTCTACAACTTGTAAAGTACGAATATGAAAAAGATACGGTAACGATATACTTACTATATTGTTTCCAGTTGATCTACATCGGCAACTCGCAGAGCGGGTTGGTAGCCATGGCACTGATGAGCACGAGGGACGAGTACAATGATAAAGTATGTAGAGCATCAAACCATCTCCTTTACTCTCTCATATTGTCATGCTCTCTAGCCGATCAGAGAAGCGAAGAGCGTGCGAAAGTGAGAGAGTCAGGGCAAAATGATTCAATCCCTCTCATTTTGCCATGTTCTATAGCCGATCAGAGTAGCGAGAGAGCATGCGAAAGAGAGAGAGTCAGACTATCTGATCAGAGGTATTCTATCCCTCTCAGATCCGCGCCTTCTTTGGTCTCGCTCCGGCCGCGTCTCTCGCTAATGTCAAAGGGCCGATGATCGAGACGGCGCCCGCGGAACATCTTGTGCATGTGAGTGAATGTTTCAAGAATAATTAATTATAGGATAAATTAAATGCGAAGACCCGGAGTACTAATCGATTGAAAAACGTTTAGAAAAAGAAAGAATAGATGTCAGGCCTGAGCAAATGTCATTCACCGTTTCGATAATTCTCCATATTTATCGTATCTTCAATGGCTCTGTCGTTGCGATTCAAGAAAATAATCCTACTCTCTGCCAGTTACTGGAGGACCTCGTCGGCCCTCAGCCCGTCCTTTCTCGATCTCTGCTGAATGACGTGCTGCGAACAGTGTGCTCCGTGGGAGCCATGCAGTGAGCTTTATTAAAGTTTTTATCTACTCTCTTCACGATCTCTGAACATTTAGCCTCACTGAAAACCTTCAGAAAGCAGAAAGTGTATACTACGAACATTACGTGTGTTCCGTGGGAGATATTGGGGAAACTAGCGGTTGTGCAATCAAATTGTTTCCAGATACGCCTGCGAGAGGACGTTCTTCCGCAACGGAGGCGACTGGAGTACGCAACTGGATTATGCGAGTTTTCCCCCAAATTGTGTTCCTTTTTATCAGAAATATCGAATCTATCTTGTAAATGACATCCCATTCCAGTCCCGCCTGCCCATCTACTACTCCAACTACCCGTCTGGCTCGTCGACGAAGAATTTGCGACATTTCACACAGGTAATGGCACTTTTGTCAGCAAGACTAAGAACGATATTGGCATCGACCGGGCAGAATCGGGATTGAGAGTAGCTAACAAATGAATTTATAACAATTTAATAATTTAAATTCAATTCAGATGATGGTGAAGCAGCGCACGGCTCGATTCGACTACGGAGAAGTGGAGAACATGAAGAGATACGGAACGGTACGTTGCTGTTGGAATTGATATTAGAGCCGTTGGATGAGTTGTCTAACATAGCCCTAGAGCTATTAGGGGGGGATGAGAACGTGAGGAGACACGGAACGGTGGGCGATTTCGAATTGTAGAAAATTGTAGACTTTGTCGAGTTGACTCATCGAGATACGGAACGGTCAGCAATTTTGGTGGTTGAGTTGAACGAAATGACCATGCTAAATTAACTATTTTATCACAATTGAATATATTTGTGAGATTCGTGAAACACATTCGATCATCATTTTCGAAAATAAATCCCCGATATCCAGCTGTACCCTCCCTCCTTCAACTTCTCCTCCGTACGCGTGCCCATGTATCTGTGGTACTCGGACGGCGATTACCTGGTTGGTTCTTCGCTTTTCTCCTGTAGTAATAATTTGCCCTGTGGACTCCAATAATGAACCAATTACAGGTCAGTGGAGCCGACATCACCGGTAGAGTCGTGCCTCAGCTGAAGGAGGAGTTCCTCAAGGCAAGTCGAATGACACCTCGTTCTCTCAACTACTTCATAATTTCTCCCGTTTCCCCAATTCGCATGCTATTCACTTCCCATTTTACTCAGTATTATACGCCCATAGATACCGATTTCTTGTTGATCTCCCTGTTCTCACGAACAAATTTAGTATACGTATGATGCAACTTTCTGAATATAATCTAAAAAAGGGAATTTTCAGGAAGTGACCCACCTCGCTGGCTACAACCACTTCGACTTCCATTGGGGTCTCCGCGCGCCCGAGGACATCTACCACCCAATTATCGGATTTATCGATCGAATTGACCAAGAAGACGAGAAAAAGGCGACGAAAAGAGTGTCCAGAGAGACGTTCTGCGCCAAGGACGACCCCAATGATATCTGCGGATGATCTTTGATCTATCAATGATTGTGATACTTGTGTACAATATGACGTGTATAAACTGGTGTATATCTTTTTTATAGTTATAACAGAGGTCTTCTGAGAGATCGCAGGTGCCCATTGACAAACTGTTCAAAGTGCTTCGATTCCTTCCAAATTTTGAGGGTGGATACCCCCAGGGCCCAGCAACTTTCAGTAGACTTGGTGGAGCCGGGAAATCAAAATTGCCTAAAAGCCGGCTCCGGACATTATGAAACTTCAAAACGTCATAACTTCCGTTAAAATGGTCGTACAAAATTTTAAAAAAAAGGAAATTGTTCCTTTTGACGAGACAAACAACTTTTCTCTTGAGCACAAAAATATTGGAAAAAGTCTAGGTATTCAAAAATTTGAAAAACACTTTTTCCGATCACAAAATCGTTTTTCCTGAAAAAAAAGTCCACACATACATGTGAGATTATTGCAGAATCGGATTCTACGATGAATTTTGAATCGACAGTGAAAAAATTACAAAAATTAAAGACTATATATTTTTGATATACAGCTTCAAACCTTGCCAAGCCG
>LS537375.1:37758-48552 GCA_900490775.1 Pristionchus maxplancki
TCTGGGAAAGAAACTGTGGTGTCTGTAGTTTGCGGATGAAACGCTATTTCTAAAATTTATTCCGTTTCGAGTGAAGTAGTAAGAAAAGTGGTGTGAATTTTGTTTCGAAATCTTGTATTTGTCTCTTAGAAGATTTCTGGCTGTCTTCATATCTATCTCCTATCTGCGCTTCTCTAGTGAAGTAATTCAAAGTCTAGTGTTTCTAATAGCCGCTTTGTCTCCTCCACGTTAATCTATCCTCAAAAACTCATGAGTGTAGCTCAAACTTTTGCCATCTGTTCCTCAGGGAGGCCGTTTTCCTGCATTCTCTCAGAAGATGCGTGATATATCATAGAAGTTAATAAAGTACTACGTGAAACTTGGTAGTTTTATGAGCTTTGGGAAGCTCCGCCCATTTACGAATTTCTATGTTCGGAACCTTTATTTTTATGATATCATTCGAAGAGCATAAAAAATTATGTTAGAATCTCCATAATCGTCGGGATCCGATCATTCGAACTCTAGAAATAAATCGATTTCTTCGAAAAAATATTTTAGGTAAACATTGAGGCAGAAAACCATTTTGTAAACATATCCACCCGCTGGACTTTTTTGCTATGGGAATCGAAAACCTTTATTGAATCCGAATTTCAACTAACAATGACACATTTTCAATGACGAAAAAAGTGGTCATAATTGATGACTGCCCTCTCCCACTCCGAGGGTCGGAATCGACGTCAACTGTTAAAACTCTCCTGGTGAAATTGATAATTATTTTGGCTCTCTAATTCATAATTGAAGCAACCGAACTTTTTAAAAACAGTTTTCTTACAAGGGAAGGGCACAACCTTATTATGAAATTGGGTTATGTGGTATATACCATTCGAAAGAGCATCAAAAGTTGAGTTGATTCACGTTTTCAAATTCTGCTATAGCGACCTGTGGTAGGAGGCAGGTCACTTTTCCTGAAACACCGTTTAACACAGTGATCTGCCCCCACCGGGCACATAGTTGCACTCGTATGCTCTCTCTCCACATGGCCGTTTGGTGTAGAGGTAACGCTCTGCGAGTGATGCCCTTTTGGCGCGGGTTCGAATCTTCTCCAAGGCAATTAATTTTTGCTGATTAATTTTTGAATTTTCTATTGTCTAACTCATTCGAAAATCACTTTACATATGATTCATAGAGTCAAGATGTGATATAGACCAAAGAAAATTAGATAACATTCGAAAACAGCAAAAAGACTCGTTAATTATGGTACGATTGGTGCCCATATTGTATGATACCGTTCGATAAACATGAGCAGATTATTTTACATGCAAAAATAAATCAGCAAAAATTAATTTCCTTGGAGAGGATTCGAACCCGCGCCAAAAGGGCATCACTCGCAGAGCGTTACCTCTACACCAGACGGCCATGTGGAGAGAGAGCATACGAGTGCAACTATGTGCCCGCGATTCGGGTGGGGGCAGATCACTGTGCTAAACGGTGTTTCAGGAAAAGTGACCTACCTCCTACCACAGGTCGCTATAGCAGAATTTGAAAACGTGAATCAACTCAGCTTTTTATGCTCTTTCGACTGGTATATACCCGATAGCCCAATTTCATAATACGGTTGTGCCCTTCCCTTCCCCATAAAAAATGATTCCATGAAATTTATTTTTCGGCTAAATTTTTTTCAAAATTGTAAAATTCACCCAAAACAACTTATTTAACCTAGAATTGCATTTGCTTACATTGAAACATTATTCTGAACGGATTTTTGACATCGATTCTGACCCGCGGAGTGAGAACGTTCGAGCAGTCATAACCACTCTTCGTCACTGACAATATATCAATGTTGGTTGAAATTCGGATTCTATTAAGGGTTTCGCTTCCCATCCAGGGGTGGATATGTTTTTAAAATGGTTGGCTGCCTCAATGTTTACCGAAAAAAAAGATTCAACGAGGTCTGGAACAGGTAAAAAAATCGAGGTGGCTGAAAAGTTGGCCCTATGGGTAGGGGCCACAAGCCACGCCCACTTTCCCTAGACACGATTTCCCCAAAAAGCGAGACGGAGGGAGTACAAAGCTCATTCAAAACGAAATCACTCGTTCAAAAGCGCGTTGGATAGCTACTCTCACCCTCTATCGATCGATCGCTGTTCAAAGTGGAAAAAATCATTAAGTATATCAAAATTGAGAGAAACAATGGGAATAGGGCTGTTTTGACCTCTTCCAATGTGAAATCTTCCTTCGAACAGCAATTTTCTGTGTAATTGGATTATTTTAGAATTTTAGGAATTTTTTCAGATTTTTATCTTCACTCCCCGGGTTGTACTCGACGCGCAAAGAAGCGCGGGAGGAGGGAGCGAGAGGGCGGGGGGAGGGAGAGAGACACACGCGAGAGAGAGAGAGACGCGCTCCCTCCCCTCTCACTTTCCCCTCTCGCCCGGTGTGCTTTGCGCGCGTGGTTTTCGGGGCATAGCTTTTGTTAGAGATGAGATATTCACAAACGGTAAAAAGCATGAGGTTATTGGGTCCCTGAGAAGCACTTTGAACACACTTTTGACCTCATGGTGAGAATTCGGCTATGTGCGTTGTGGCCCCTACCTATGGGTTATTTTTGACCCTATACACGCTGGTGATGTAGATTTCGCAATATGTCCCCTCCGCGCTCCAGGAGGGGCATCATTTTTTGCTACAAAAAAACTGTTTGCTCGTTTTTTCATCGGGGAGTGGTCACATATCGTAGCTGAATTTCGAGCCCTATCAAATGAAACTAAAACCAAATGAAATTTTTTTTCGTTTTCATGGAAAAACGAAAAATTAAAGGAGAAAAAAGTGCGCTCCATCACTTTACAGGAAGAAAGACGATACTCCCCTGATTATTTTCCGCTATTGAGTTAGTTGATTGGAGCATGTTAAAATTATTTTGTCATTATTCACACCGTGTCAGATTGGACGAAAAACCTCATTTGCGTGGCCCTCTAATTATAAAGCGCTGGGTAATTTTCCTCCACTCCACTTGGAAGGGTGCGGTGAAAAGTGAGACGAGAATTCGAATATGAGGGGTGAAACGCGCGTGATAATTGCACAATAAACATGAGTTATCATATTTTGCAATAGCCAGGCCCTTTAGGAACGAGTCAAGTACTCTTCGCTTTGTTTTTGCGCTGTTCTGTTTGATACGGATGCCACGTTGTCATTTTTTATTGTTTTTGGCCATTTATTTTTCAAGAGTCTCATGAGTCGTTCATGGAAACCCTCACACCTATATTATCCATCGACAGCTTATCCAATTCCTAATCGACTGACGGAGCTCGATTTTGATAATATGTTAACTGCAAAAGATAATTGATAAAATCAGAGTTAAAAAGGTACACTCGACATAAGGATGGAGCCGTGGTCTAGTGGTCTAAGGCGCACACAAGGTATGATCATGAGGGGGGTGGTTCGAATCCCGCCCCCTGTAAACACTTTTGCCGAGCTTTGCCAAGATTTTAGGAGTACAGAAAGTGCTTGGAAAAAATTCGGCAAAGGTTGGCAAAAAAATTAGCTGGTGGTAGGATTCGAACCAACAACCTCACGATCATACCTTGTGTGCGCCTTAGACCACTCGGCCATGAAATCTTGGCTACTCTTTTTTAACTCTGGATAAAATATATGTCTTTTCACTGTTTTTTGTAAATTTCTCGAATACTTGAAAGTTTATGGCAAGGGCCTGTCGATCAATGTCATTTTTCCACTTTATTGGATCTTATCATTTGCCACTGTTATCCGTATTGCTTACAATTCGTCGTGTTAGTCAATTCGTCTTTCCATCTAATTTTCGGTCTTCCGACCGGTCGTGGCCATCCTCGTGGAGTCCATTCGAGAATCCTTTCTGACCAACGATCATCTGTGCATTCTGCTAGTATCTTTGCCCATTTTCGCTTTCTCATCATGATGGTAACTCGAATATCTTGCACAGGAACTCTTCGTGATAGCCATTCATTGGTCATTCGATCTTTTCTTGTCACTACTGCCATCCGTCGCATCATATGCCGTTGAGCCACCACAAGTCGTTTTCTATCTCTTGTCGTTGTGCTCCATGTCTCTCTACCTTAGGTCATCGATGGTTCAACGCCCATTTTGTACAGCCGCACTTTCAGTCCTATTGTAAATCTTCTGTTAATGAAAAATTGATTGAACTTATTGAACGATCCTCACGCTCCGACTCGCCTATTGATTTCTAGAGCAACAGTTTGATCAAATGAAATCCTGGTTCCCAAGTAAACAAAGGCATCCGTATATTCCAGCTTGGAGTTTCAGATGTACATTGGGATTTCTTTTGAGTTAGTCATGATTATTGTCTTGCTCATATTGATCTCTAGACCAACTTCCTTGTTTCTTTTCTCAAGTTCTTGCAACATTTCATTTACTTCGTTTGCGTAATGTGAAATAAGGACCAGATCATCGGCGTACCGAAGGTGACTCAGATATTTGCCATCGATTCGTACTCCATAAGCACTCCAGTCCATTCGTCGGAAAACTTCTTCTATGACACAGTTGAATAGATGCGGACTTATGGGATCTCCCTGCCGCACTCCTCGTTGAATATTGATTGGCACGCTTTCTTTCCCCACCCTGACAGATACTTCGGCTTGATTGTATATGGCTCGTAAGGTGTTTATGATTTTGGCATGAACGCCTTGGTTTCGTAGTGCATTAAAGACTTCGTCAAATTCAACACTGTCGAATGCTTTTTTGTAGTCGATGAATATCAGATACAATGGAAATTGATATTCATTTGCCTTTTGGACTAGTTCCAATAGTGTGAATATATGATCAATCGTGGAAAATTTTTTTCGGAAACCAGCCTGCGTAATATCTTGGTTCTGGGATAGCTGCTTCTCAATTCGATTATCGAGCACTGATGTTAGAATCTTATATGTCAAGTTCATTAACGCAATAGGGTGGTAATTTGCAATATCCAGGCAAGATCCTTTTTTTGTATATTACGCTTTTATTTGTTCTGCCGATATGAAATCTTGCCCAGGCGATTTGCCATTCTTTAATCGAGAAATTGCCACCATTATTTCACTTTCGAGGATTGGCAGAAAAGTATCACTGCTCGTGTAGGATAAAATTGGCCGATTCGGTGGTAGAGTTGTTGCGTATAGACGGTTGTAAAAATGTTTGTACCATAGAGGAAACCTGAGCTTTGTTTGCAGCTATGCTTCCATCATCCCTTTTCAATCGAGTTAACATTGTTCTTCCGACGTCGGAATTTCGCAAAGCGTTTCTGGTACTTGTACCGTATCTCACCGCATCATTGACATATTGTATGTGCCTTCGATATAAATCGTCACTGATGGCAATTCGCAGCGCCTTGCTTGTCACAGCCAAATCGATTCTATTCATCCGAATGCAAGGTTTCTTGCGCAGTTCATTCCTTTGCTTCATTAAATCTTTCGTTGCTTTGCTTAGCCTTTCAGGTTTCGTATCCGGGATCATACAAGACGAGGCTATTTCTTTCACAGTGGCAACTATCTCAGGATAGTTCGACAGCTTCACCTGTGGTCTAGAAAGCTATTGAAAGCTTCTTATAAGTTCTCGGTCCTCGATATTTGATCTTTGCAATTGTATCAATTCTCACTCTAGCAATAAGAAGCCGATGGTCAGATAAGAATGTATGAGAGCCGCAAATTTATACGTCCAGGAAAATGGAAATGTCTTTGCATAGTATAAAATCAATGAGATTCCTTGTTTTCATATCAGGCGATAGCCATGTCCATTTGTAGAAGGTCAAAAATAACCTGCAGTTTGTAGAGGATCAAAAATAACCTTTTCAGACACCTCGATTTTTTTGCCTGTTCCTAACCCCCCTTGAATCTTGTTGATCCTAACGCAAACGGCCTCATATGACATGATAGGGTTGCACATTCGATTTCGATAGTATCGCAACCTCATCCGTTCTCCGCCACACCGCTGCGATAGTATCGCACGAGAGAGGGAGGGATGGGAAGAGGGTGCGTTACTATTGCAGTCTTGCGAGGCTCCGCCCCTCTCCCCTCTAGCTTGCTGCGGGCTCCTCTCGATGCCGGATTCGACCCCATCTCGGGGCACTCATTTTGCTCCTTTTTTTGTCGAGTGCGCACATGTCTTTGGGAGTGTTCCAGTAGAAATTTCAGAACTTTCGAGCTGAATTCACATAGTTAATGTAGTATTTGTGAATTTTTTTTTGAATTTTTGGCTCAAAATTACCTAAATCGAGAGGGGGCTAATTTCCCGTTATAGATAGAGCTTAGGTTTGTTGATACGAAATGTAGAGCAAGATCCAATTGTGAATCAATTACAATCGCGAAGTGGTGCGACAAAAGGGAGCTGAGCTATGGGAATTCGCCTGAGGCACTATGGTGACTGGTGCATTTGGGCTGGCGGTTGCACCAGAAGTACGTCTCACGGGAACGAGAAAATAAATGTTTCAGTATATATGATGAGATGAATAGGGTTGGATGGGTGCTAGATAGTACATATTGTTGTTCCATTACTTACGTGGTGCCTTTGATAGCATTATGTTCCACTAAGGAGGAGAGGTTACGTAGGCCTTCGATAGCATTACTATTCCACTGTGGAGAAGATGTCACGTAGTGCCTTCGATGCGGGGCCTTTATGTGCAACATTTGTTGTAAACCTATTAGTGCGTGTACGGCAATTTGACACAATTAGATAGTTTCGCCAATTTCGGCACACGATTCGACATAAACGGATTCTGTCACTCACTGCCCCCCTCACCCTGTTCACTTTGGATCATCATACTTTTGAGGAGATGAAACAACGGGAGGAAGGAGAATTGATAGACGTATGAAAGGAGAGAATGGGGAGAAAAAGAGTGAGAGAAGAAGAGGATCTGATGCAACCTCGTACAAAGTATCGCTCGGAATTGATAGGTTAGACGTCCATCTGATTTAAAACGCGTTCTCTGCAAGAACGGAGGAGGGGTGGCACAATGGTTCAAAATGGTCCAATTGAGCTGCAATTTGTTGTGGAGAGTCCCTAAGTGTAGGGTAAGTTTCAACCAATTTTTTATGCAAATCGAACTTTTTTGACATACCAAACAATTTCAGTATTTCACCCCGTGCTGCATATCATTCGATAGGGAATCAAAAGTTATGCCGAAAGCTCAAAAAATGCAATTTTATGCCTTTATAATGTTACGCCTAAAAATGTGACTTTTTGTACAGTATTTTTTTCATTTGTACGGTTTGTATTTATGCTCATTAGATGCGCCATGCAATTTGCAATTTTTTAAAGTGTTTTTCTATATGTAAATATCGGTAGTCGAAATAGAGATCGAGCCCGTTTTCTAACACACAATAGCGTCGGAGGTTCGAATCCGCCTTCCCACGTTTATCTTTTGCCAACCTATTTATGCTCTAAATGATGTTATTTCGACATGAGGTCATTTTTTTATATGTTTGCAAGTTAAATGGACGCTGTTTTGACAACCTAGCAGATATAAATTCCAACATGACAAAAAAATCGTTTTTCACATTTTCCCCCCTTTGGTCGCGAGGACTCGTCGACTCGTCGACTCGTCCATCCGGTGGGGGGGACAAGATGTAAAAATTTTCTCGGAAAACCCCATCTCGGAAATTTTGGACTTGGATTAGTCCTTTGTTCAAAAATTTCCGAGATGGGGTTTTCCGAGAAAATTTTGACATCTTGTCCCCCCACCGTCCATCTTTATGTGAAAACGAGTTTTTGGAAATTTCGGAATTCAAGTCTGAAAAATAGTTCAAATATAGCATAAACAACGTGTTGACATAAAAAGTAACTGCGAGTCGAAAAAAAACATCATTTGGAGCAGTAAAAAGATTGGCAAAAGAATTATGTTTTGGAGCGGATTCGAACCCGCGTCGACGATTGCATGCTAGAAAATGAACAGCTAGCACTACCGATATTTGGTCCCCTCCCAAATAGGGACCACGATTTTGTAATCTTGCACTTTGAAACGCAATTATGAAAAAATCGTTAGTTTGTAATGGGCGAATTGGAACCCGGCGTTTGGGAACCGACGAAATGCACGTAGGCGGGTGGGAATCGTTATGAGGCCGATCGCCTAAGAATCGAAAAAGCTTCGGCACAGCGAAAAAATGAAAACTTCATATTTGATACTGTTCGGGTCGCTTATTTGAACGCACTATGTCCCGTTGTCTAAAACTAATTAATTAGCATAATATTGTGATTAGTATGATTTCAGTAGTAGGCGATATTTGCTTGTATCTCCGAAACGAGAAAAGATGACAATTAAAGTGGGTATAGTTTTGGAATCCTTACCAGTTGACAAATACGAATCAGCTTTCAGAGAAGTGATAACTATCACCAATCTCGAGATCAAGAGATCTCGGCTCCCAGTAATGTGCAAGTACTGATTTTCACATGGATGTGTAGAGGGGAGTGTGCCTGACATTCTGTAAAAATTTGGTCTTCTAAATTTATGCCCAACTCAAATGGCACTTAAAAGAGTGCGTTTTCACTGTCGAAATCGCAGAGAGGAGGGACGATTCCCTTTCATTTCCCCCTCACTCCTCTCTCATTCCCCTTCATCGCATGCAAATTGAGCGGACCGACGGTCTTTGCTATTTCTGAGGTTTTCCATGACTCTTTTAAGTGACATTTGAGTTGGGCATAAATTTAGAAGACCAAATTTTTACAGAATGTCAGGCACACTCCCCTCTACACATCCATGTGAAAATCAGTACTTGCACATTACTGGGAGCCGAGATCTCTTGATCTCGAGATTGGTGATAGTTATCACTTCTCTGAAAGCTGATTCGTATTTGTCAACTGGTAAGGATGCCAAAACTATACCCACTTTAATTGCCATCTTTTCTCGTTTCGGAGATACAAGCAAATATCGCCTACTACTGAAATCATACTAATCACAATATTATGCAAATTAATTAGTTTTAGATAATGAGACATAGTGCGTTCAAATAAGCGACCCGAACAGTATCAAATATGAAGTTTTCATTTTTTTCGCTGTGCCGACACATGATGGGCATTGTCCGACTCTTACGCGATCGGCCTCTTATGTAAAAGGGATCGGGTTGAGAAAGGATCAATTGGAATAGTCGATGCAAAACCAACTTTTTATAATCGTCATTATGGACTGCTCGGATTGGAACGTGACATTCTGGAACCATCTAATTACCATCAGATCACTGATGGACTACGACGAAGAGACAAAGGGAAATTGAGAGACTGACTATGATAATCTCGTTCTCAATTGGCCATTATAATTCGTCATTTCCATAACGACACTTTTTACATAACCATTCTCACTTGCATACGTGCATTTCATCGGTTCCCAAACGTCGGGTTTCAATTCGATCATTCCGAGTCGGCAGATTCAAAATAACGGTTCTCAAAATTTGCGTTTCTCGACCAATGTTTTGCATAGACCGTTTTCAAAGCGATGTTCTGAAATGTAAGTTCCGACATCCCCGGTTATTATCTTATGATTACAATTTGGGAGGGAACCCCGATATTTACATGTTGAAAAATAGCAAATGGCATGGCGCATCAATCTATGAGCATAAATAAAAGGCGTACAAAAGACATCTTAGCTGTCAAAAAATTAAAAACTCTTGAAAAAGTCTCATTTCGAGGTGTACCTCAATTGTAAATGCATGAAGTCGCATGATTTTTGAGATTTAGGCATAGCTTTCGGTTCCCTATCGAATTATATGCAGCACGGGGTGAAATATTGAAATTTTTTTGAGAGGTCAAACGTTGAAGGTTTTGCATAAAAAGTTGGTGGAAGCTTACCCTACCCCCTCCCCACAACAAATTTCAGCACAGTTGGACTATTTTGAACCATTGTGCCACCTCCCTCATTGATCACTGCATTCTCACAGAGAACGCGTTTTAATCAATGAGGTATCTCGATTTTCTCTCATTTTAAATAATTCGGAATGGTATATATCGGAATAGTGCGTATTTAATTAATTTTGTTGAGATGCCGAGTAGTCTCGTGTGAGTGTGAATGCGGTGCGATTGGATGGTGTCATCATATGGTCGCCGTCTGTCTCTACAGAATTCATGAGAAAAAGGAGGTGCCGCTTCACCCTCTCTTACTCCTCTTTCTCCATTCATCCATTCTATTGTTTCTCTTCCTAATCTTCCTCACTCAGGTTGAATATCGTGGGACGATGTGGGATTCTATCAATGAATTGGATATTCTCAAATGCAGAAAATTTTCTCAATGGCTTGTCAATGAACTACCACGCAAATTCATTCCTGTAGCACAGGGATTACTTGATGGTCTCAAAGATAAACATTCTGTAATATTCCAATCTCATGGTGAGGAAATATACTATATTTAATTTTTACATTTTTCATATATTTGTTTCTCAATTCTTCTGAGAGTAAACAATCAATTTTTCTTTTGCCATCTTCCCTCTCTCTCCTCTTTCTCATATCTCTTTTTTTCAGGTGCTCCTGACCCCACTGACGGAGGCCATCAACCAATTTCCAGATGGTATATGTCCACTGATCTCAATCAAAGAGTGGCCACTGCACTCTATAAATTCTGCCAGCCATCTCCGACTGTCCATTGGTGAGTGTTGCGTCCCTGCATTGCGCCCTTGCACGGAGTCGATGTGGTATAGTATTTATCCACAATGGGGGAGGGGAACTACTAGAATAACAGGGAGGGGAACGGTCACTACCCGTGAGCTCGGCGCAAGCGAGACTGACTAGGAATGGAAGGAAGAGGTCAAGTGGGCGGAGCCTAATTGCACAACAACACGAGCACGCACTCTGATCAGACTAGAGAGAGATGCG
>LS540869.1:1295-20530 GCA_900490775.1 Pristionchus maxplancki
TCAATGTAATAACACGAATTTCATGACTGTATGCATGAAATTGACATGAAATTTTCAAAGTGAGTATTTAGTGACCGGATGTTGACGAAATGCTTGCTAATGATAAAGGATGTTATTTTTACGGAATAAGAGCGCATATTTCATTGAATAACACCTCAAATTTTTTCAAAAACACTGAAAAATGGAGGAAAAAAGCGGTTTTTCGCGCGCCGTTTGTCTTAAAAGTCATTTTTCGCGAATTTGGAGAGCTCCAGCGTGTTCCTCGCACTCAGGCGCGTCGATCTATGCCGGTTAGAAGTTTCTACGACCATTTTGAACTGAGTTATGAGCAAAAGAGTGAAGCGAATCGGGCATTTTAGACGAAAAACGACATTTTCTGCCTGGAGAGTGTGGTTTTGAGGCTCTGGAATGTCATGGAAGTTGTTCGAGCTCTTGTGGATTAGAGTGATCTCTGATTCCTTCCAGTGGCGTGGCATTCCAAGTTCTTGTACTCGTCGATAGAGAGCGGAAAGGAGACGGCCCGGGGTTCCGTCAGCATGGGGTTCCGTCACGAGGGAGTACGCGAGCGGTTTTGACATTTCCTTCTGTGATTTGTGCGTGGGGTTCATGACCTATGCCGGTGATAGGCAATATCGATTCGTTTTAGAATAGGAGATTATGGCTACGAAGCTCTCATAAATATACGTGATAAGTCGAGAAGCTGAGATGTAGAAGGACAGCTGTGCACCCGCACATCTAACCTTAGATAGTAGGCTTTCGCTTGCAATAACAAATGGAATGATGTTATTGTAGCTGTTATTTCAACAACCTACAATTGAATTGATTTAATCGATAATTTGTACAGAGTTACGATTACAGTAGCCGCACATAAGTAACGATTTATGAATCACATGTATTTTAACAACACAAAATGGACATACAACATTACATAACACTGCCTATAATGAACATAGCATTGAACTAATTTTTTTGGGGAAACATGTTAACAACAGATGATAATTCGGGGCGTTTAATGAGCGATACCATTTTGTTTTTGATATTGTAGTTGGTCGTCCCTTCTGAATTCGGGATGTGTCGATTGGAGCTCGCGGTGGAATGCTTTGGAGAACAAGAAGTGAGAGGCCAGGCCGAGGTCTCTTCGACGTTTGGCGAATTTGCTGAAATGATCATCAATAATAAGGGTTATCTTGTCATTTGGCTGTCATTTGGCTACAGTACCTACTAAAGGCTGGTCTAGTAGTCACAGCAATGTTACAGTAACCCGCCATACTACTACCGTACTCAACTTGTTGCCTATAGAAATTTGCAATCCTTATCCTCTGATAGCTAATTATAGTAACTTAAAGAACGTACTTTGCGAAATCGATTAGCTTCCTTTCCTGTCCAGTAGTGAAGGCGCAGCCGACCGCACCTGGGACCTCGCCCCTGAAAAAGATTATTGATTTCGTAAACTACAAAACACTGATTGCCCGCACGTCACCATAACACACTGTTCTACTGTTCAAGGAAAGACTCACTGCTTGTAACCCATTTCGATTTCCGCCAGCTCCGCTTCTTCATCGACATCTCGAAAGACGATCGGACTTGCCCAGAGTGTAGATCTAGAATTGATCTTTGATCTATGGTGATGTATGGGTGTCAACTCATTTTGCCTACAGATAGAACTGAGAAGTGAACATATAATGAAATTACCTGTTGTTGCTGTACGGGTTACGGGCATCGAGAATCGGAGAGGAGCGTACTGTAGGAGGAGGAGTCGGCGATGTGGGTGCTACCGGTAGTAGTGGAGTGTACACCCGTGGAGGAGAATGAGGAACAGGTGAAGTTGATGAATTGTTGAGTGGCGTCAAGTGCACGGCTCTGAGGTTGATCTTTGAACTTTTGGAGGAACACTATTGCGAAACAACCGCGTTATGAGTCATCAAGTAGACAGAACTGATTTTGACCTTTGAACTTACAGAGGATCGCTATTGCGAGATTACCTAGTTATGACTAACGGATTGAAAACTCACGGTAGGGGTTGAGCAGCGGCGTGTCCGTCGTCGTGCTCGTCCTCGTCGTAGTGGTGCGGTGTTCTCAGCGGTGGCGTGAGATTCCATTGACTATGGCTGCATAATTGATCTTTGATCTTTGACAGTTCACATGGAGTATACATCTTACAGAAAAACAAGACTTCACCACGTATAACTACAGTACCCGAATACTCGACCACGCTAAACTAACTCAGGTTCGTTTGTGTCATGGGTCATCCATTCCCAGTCAGCCATATCGTCGATGTGGTCGATTGTTGAGTGTGCATCGTCTGGTAGATGGCGAGCAGTCGAAGTAGGGAAGAACGCCTCATGTCTGAAATTAATTGCTGATCTTTGATCTTTGAATTTTTCAATGTCCCCATTATCGTTCGGCATGTTCGTTTGTTCTGACTTGTAGTACTCTAATCAAAGTACACACTTTCGAGGGGCAGGATACCCTATTCTCTAGGAGGTACGTAAGCGTATATTATAACAACGTGGCAAGGACAATAGGCCGAATGAATCCCACATGGAAGTTAACTTACGGCGAGAAGATGCCGGTCGTAGATGAATCGAGGTCGCTGTAGGCGGAACGAGCCGGGGAAGACGTGCCCAGCGTCGGGAACTCCGAGTAGTGGAATCTGAAAGTGATCCTTGATCTTTGAAAAGTTCAACATGCCCATTTTCGTTCGACACGACCGTTCTGACTTGCATTGCTCTCTAATCAAGGGACATGATTTCGAGGGGCACGATTCCGTATTCTCTAAGGCAAGGACAATTGACCTAATGAACTTTGATCTTTGATCTTTCACGTCTATGAATCACTCAGTTTCATATGACGACGTATACCATGGTGCTTACAGTATCTCATCTAGCACAGAAGAAGGGGTCAATATCTACAGTATTTTGGCTTACGCTACCATAATTACAGAACAACAATCGCACCGAATGAACCCCGCATTGAACAGAGTCATTAACCAAGCCTCCTGATGCGAATGATCTTTGATCTCTCATGTCTATGAATCACCGAGTTCCTTAGGAGTGCGTTAGCGTAAACTATAGGAATTTGATAAGAAAGAATATCAAGGCTGCTCCAATTTCTACAGTAACCTGCTACACACCACACAACGGGCGAAATACAGTATCCTAATACAGTATTTCAGACACGGCGTTAGGCACAGTACGCAGATTTGCGGTAAAGGAAGAGGGACGTAATACGGTATCATGATCCAGAATTGAAAAGAGGGCATGTGGTAATGTGGATCAAGCAATGAGCGAAACTTATGGCAACCTACAGTACGACACCCCTACTTGGAATTAAAAAAACAACAACAACCACATACCTATTTACAACTCTCTGTGCAATAGCGAACAATTTCCGAATCTAGATTCCTATAGTAATTGCCTATCCAGAATGATACGATAGTTACAGTACACAGCTGTACGAAAGATTACTGTACTTCACATTTACAGTACATAACATAAATGACTACAGGAGCAGCAAAAATTTCACTACGGTAGGTCATAACAAACCCAAGCAAGTGTCTAAACTCTCAACGGACGGCTACAGTATACCAGGGTACCTACAGTATCATACCAGGGTATCTAGCACATAAAAAGGGGTTAAAAATTACAGTATGCTGGCTTAAGCTATCCTAATTACAGAAGAATAATTTAACCGAATGAGCCCCACATTGAAGGTAACTTACGTAGGGATGAAGGCGGTCGTTGTGGAGTCGATGCCCAACTGCAGCCCTTGGAGGGAGGAGCCCGTCGGAGGGGAAGTGGCGAGGGATGGAGTGGGGTCGAACCTGAGATCGGTCTTTGATCTTTGATTCATTAAACAAGCCTATTAATCAAATACAATCAAACTTACATCGTGCTGATCGTGGTTGACCAGTGCAGAGGCGAAGAAGATCTCGAGCGAGGAGAAGAGTACGGAGAGGAGGCGGCCTGTCGGAACATGGTCGACATGAATGAAGGTAACTGATCCAGTAACTCAGGCTTCATCGCTCAGTAGACATTTTCCGGTGAAATAGTGCGTGATCAGGAGAAACTGGTCAGAGAAAGGAGGAGAGAGCATGCATTTAGAGGAGTGCGGCGAGGCGACTGTCTATTGAGAGAGGCGAGAGATAGAGAGAGAGCGTGTAAACGAGGAGAGCGCAGAGACTGCTCTCTTCGCAGGAGAGTCCTGGCTGTTCCGGTGGCTATAAAATACATGGAAAATGAGAACAAGTGTTGAGATATGATCCTTCGAGATTTGCGGCGACTCATTCCTTGCCCCACCTTACTGTATCCGGCTCGTAATTACACAATACCAAGAAAGTGTCAACAACTGCTGTTCAATCTTAAATTGTTACAGTACCCCTCCATTGTTACCGTACATTATCGTATCAGAAAGAACGTACCAGGCGAACTTTTCGAGTTGGAGAACTTGGGCGGGCGAGAATGTGCTGCCACACATGGGGTCGGCCCTGAGTAATATGTTTCATTTTTCATAATTCATAGCAATCATTGAGTACACGTCACATTAAGATACCGTACTCCTCAGCTACCGTACACCCGTAATTGTACTACTGTGAGTGGAGGGAACTCACTGCTCATCTCCTCGGTCGATTGCTGCCAGCTCTGCCTCCTCGTCTCTGTCTCGAAAGGAGTTCTCTCCGTCGTGCAGTGCGTGGCTGGAATTGATCTTTGATCTTTGATCTTTTGGGTGTCAAGGTATCGTTCTAACCGTTAGAACTGACAAGTGAAAAGATAAGCAAATTACCGGTATCTAGTGTAGGGATCCTGCACTGCAGCAGCGCCTGGAGCTGCCTCGGGAGTCGTCGAGCGAGCTCGAGAAGGAGGCGGCGGAGAGCTGGTGGCTTGTGGAGGGACGTCTTGAGTAGAGAGATCCTCGCTGACGTCGATGGTGGAAGGGTTGAAGTTGGTGAAGAAATCGGCTCTGTAATTGATCTTTGAACTTTCGGAGGAATAACCAAGAAACAACCAAGACGCCAAATGAAATGGAAACTTACGCTGCTGCACAGTTCACTGCAGCTGCAGTCTCGCCGTCGGCCATGTTGTGTTGCGGCGATCGCATTGGCGGTGTGAGATTCGATGTTCGACCTTCAGCGCACCTGCATAATTGATCTTTGATCTTTGAAAGCTCATATACAGTATGCATTCTACAGTAAGAAAATCCTTTTCGTTGTATCGTAATTCAAAACTGCAGTACCCAGATACCATGCACAACTTACTCCTCTGCAGTGTCTTGCTCGGTCCAATCGTAGTTGCCGTACCACGAGGCATCGATGGGTGGAGCAAGTGGCGTGTCCTCGCCGTGGTGCTCCACATCGATGGCGTCGAAACTGACAATGATCTTTGAACTTTGGCTATACATAATAAGTACAGCTCATGGATTACATGTTTCATTATTTTTAGCTTTCCTACCTAGACTACCTAGATCCCGGACTACGGTAACCTTATGTGTCAGTCAGAAACCCACAGGTCCAATGGGTCGCACTGCGTGGTGAGGAACGGAGGAGGGTCCATCGTCGATGATGGCGTGATGTGAGACGCATCGCTGAAATCAATTTTTGATCATTGATTTTTAACAAGTGAGGGCTGTTCTCTGGGACAAATCATGGTTGTTGACGCTCAGAAAATCCACGAAATTGGAAGCACAGTAGTGGAGACGCTGCGATTGATCTTTGATCTCTCACGTCTACGAATCACTTAGTTTCCTACGACGGTTACTGTATACTAAGGTATCTTCAGTATCTCATCTGGCATATAACAAGGGATCAATAACTAAAGCATTTTGGCTTACGCAATCATAATTACAAAACCATAATAGTCCGAATGAACCCCACATTGAAATCAACTTACAGAGCGAAGAGGGTGTCGATGGACGGCTCGAGTGGACTGCCTTGCTCGAAGGAGCTCGCGCCGAACTGAGCTGCGGACGACAACTCGAGTAGTGTCGTAGCATCCGCGACCCTGAAAGTGGTCTTTGATCTTTGATCTCTCACGTCTATGAATCAGTTACAGTTACATACCAGACCAACGAAACAAAAACAATAAACATGATAACGATGCTGGAGTGTGAATAACAAAAATTCACAATTTATCACGTTCTGCTATTTGTGAAGTTATCTAATGCTTCTTTTAGATCGGAACCGGCAATCATTCCTAATTTACTTAACTTGTTCCTTATTCTTTTTAGGGGTGTCCTACGAACGACGGATGGGCAGTTTGAAGACCTCTGACGAAGTCCTTGCTGCCGAGAAAGCTGCGCTTCGACTTGTGGTCAGTTGTAGAGCGAGCTTTTAGCCACGAGCTGGAATAATAATCGTTACTCCTCTTAACTTATTTTATGAATTACAGTACTTACGAAAAGCTTCTCTACTCAATCTTAAATTGTTACAGTACCCCCTTATTGTTACCGTACATTATCGTATCAGAAAGAACGTACCATGCGAATTCTTGGAGATGGAGAACTTGTGCGGGCGAGAATCTGCTGCCACAGATGGGGTCGTCCCTGAGTAATATGTTTCATTTTTCATAATTCATAGCAATTATTGAGTACACGTAACATTAAGATACCGTACTCCTCAGCTACCGTACCCCCGTAATCGTACTACTGTGAGTGGAGGGAACTCACTGCTCATCTCCTCGTTCGATCGCTTCCAACTCAGCCTCCTCATCCCTATCGCGGAATGCGTTGTGCCCGTCTTGCAGCGCGTTGCTGGAATTGATATTTGATCTTTGATCTTTTCAAGGCATCGTTCTAACCGTTAAAACTGACAAGTGAACAGATAAGCAAATTACCGGTATCGAATGTAGGGATCGTGCACTGCAGCAGCGACTGGAGCAGCAGGGACTGGATCTGCCTCTGGAGTCGTCGAGCGAGATCGAGCAGGAGGCGGCGGAGTGCTGTTGGCCTGTGGAGGGACGTCTTGAGTGGAGAGATCCTTGCCGACGTTGATGGTGGAAGGGTTGAAGTTGGTGAAGAAATGAGCTCTGTAATTGATCTTTGAACTTTCGGAGGAATACTACTGCGAAACAACCCAGTTTTACCAAATGGAATGGAAACTTGCGCTGCTAATCCAGTCACTGCAGTCTCGTCGTCGGACACGGTGTGTTGCGGTGTTCGAAGTGGAGGCACAAGATTCCACGCTGATGCGACGCCGTTTCTGCATAATTGATCTTTGATCTTTGAAAGCTCATGTACAGTATGCATCCTACAGTAAGAAAATACTTTCCGTTGTATCGTAACTCAAAACTACAGTACCCAGATACCATGCCCAACTTACTCTTCTGCAAGGTTCTGCTCGGTCCAATTGTAGTAGCACGAGGTGTCGACGGATGGAGCAAGTGTGTAGTTCTTGCCGTTGTGATCCAGATGAAAGGCGTCGAAGCTGACAATGATCTTTGAACTTTCGTTATACATGAAAATACAGCTCATGAATTCCATGTTTCCTTATTTTCAGCTTTCCTGCCTCAACTACCTACATCCTAGACTACGGTGAACTAACGCGAATGCCAAAACTCACATATTGATGGGGTCGTCGCACTTGGGGAAGCCCAGCGGAGGCGTGTCGAGCACCGTTGGCGACGTGCAGAGAGACGCATTCCTGAAATCAATCTTTGATCTTTGATCTTTGAATTCTTGAATGTGTCTCCTATACGATCGTTCTGACCTACAGCATTTTGAGAAATTAATGGATTTCATTAGTTATAGCTGGACTACGATAGGCTTCTGAGATTCCGCACTACCGTAAACACGTGAGGGCTGTTCTCTGGGACAAATCATGGTTGTTGACGCTCAGAAAACAGTCGAAATTGGAAGCACAGGAGTTGAGACGCTGTGATTGATCTTTCATCTTTCACGTCTACGAATCATTTAGTTTCCTACGACGGTTACTGTATACTAAGGTGCCTACAGTATCTCATCACAAGGGATCAATAACTAAAGCATTTTGGCTTAGGCTATCATAATTACAAAACCAATATAGTCCGACTGAACCCCACATTGAAGTTTACTTACATGGCGAAGAGGCTGTCGCTGGACGGCTCGTGTAGGCTGTCCTGCTCGAAGGCGCTCGCGCCGAACTGAGCTGGAGACGACAGCTCGAGCAGCAACGCTGCATCCGCGACCCTGAAAGTAGACTATGACTTTTGATTTCTTACGTCTATGAATCACTCAGTGTCCTACGACGGCTATTGTACACTAGGGTACCTACAGTATCTCATCTGGCACATAACAAGGGGTCAATAACTACAGTAAGAAGGGATTAATAACTACAGTACTTTCTACAGTAACTACAGTACTTTAAAGTGATCTTTGATCTTTAAAAACTGTAATGTGCTCATTATCGTTCGACACGATCGTTCTGACTTGCAGTACTGTAATCAATTAAGAGGCACAATTCCCTATTCTCTAGGAGTACATCAACGTAGATTATAACAAAGTGGCAAGGAAGAAAAGCAAGGTTGCTCCAATTACTATAGGTATGACTGAACAGCTATAATATTCTAATACTGCATCTCAGACAGAACCCTGACAGAACCAGACAGACAGACATAATTGTTGACAGTACTTTATGGAAAAGCTGATAACTGTAGGTCTCAGATTTCAATTAGGGAAACCCTATTCAGGCTATTCCGCCCATTCAGGCTATTTCGCGCGGTGGGATTGCCTGAATAGGCGGGAGAATAAGAGCGCGCTGTCAGGCCGATTTCCTTTGTTCGCGCCTATAGGCCAAATGTTTGAAGTTCCTCTGAAACCTAGGCAATTTTCGACTGAAATTCTCTGTCTTCTTCACTCATTTTCTGTCGAATCGACTAGCGAGCAGCGGTTCACCGAGGGGAATAGCCTGAGTGGGCCGACTAGGCGCGACTAAGAGATTCATTTGTTCACGAACAGGCGAATTAGGCATTATTCATTTAAGCCATTTCATTCGTAGGCGGCCTAGGCGCTCGCCTATTTCGATACCCAATTTTTTAATTTTTTTAATTTCAATCATAATTTAGGAATAGGAACAGCGTACTATGGTAGGTCACAACAAAACTAAGCAAGTGTCTAAACGCAACGGACGGCTACAGTATACTAAGGTACGTACAGAATCTTATCTAGCACAGAACACCGGATCAATAACTACAGTATGTTATCATAATTACAGAACAACAATAGACCGAATGAACCCCACATTGAAGGTAACTTACCGGAAGACGGGGGCGGCCGTCGGCGTGTTGAAGCTGTCGAGCTGCGAGGCGGTCGACTCAGCGGGCGACGCAGTGCGGACGGACGGAGCGACATCATACCTGAAATCGGTCTTTGATCCTTTGATTCATTAAACAAGCCTATTAATCAAATACAATCAAACTTACATCGTACTTACACGAGACCACCACGGGCGAGGCGAAGCTGAGGGGGGACGAGGAGAGGAGGAGGCAACGACTAGACGGTGCATGGTGAAGATGAATGAAGGTAACTGATCCAGTAACTCAGGCTTCATCGCTCAGTAGACATTTCTCCGGTGAAATATTGTGTGATCAGGAGAGACTGGTCAGAGAAAGGAGGAGAGAGCATGCAAAATGAGGAGTGCGGCGAGACGACTGTCTACTGAGAGAGGCGAGTGATAGAGAGAGAGCGTGCAAACGAGGAGAGCGCAGAGACTTCTCTCTTCGGAGGAGAGCTCTTACTGTTCCCGTGGCTATTAAATACATGGAAAATGAAAACAAGTGTTGAGATAAGATTCTTCCAGATTTGCAGCGACTCATTCCTTGCCCCACCCTACTGTATTCGGTGTAAAGGCTAGTCCGTAATTACACAATGCCATGACTACAAGACTGTTTAAAGCGTCAACAACTGTTTATCGGCAATTTCTTATTGACGAATACAAAAAATAAAGCAAGTTTAGCGATTAAACAACGAAAGTTCAAGTTGCAAATCGACGCGATGTTTGAGAAGGACCTGGCGGAGAGTGGGTATGAAGTGTCGAAAGTATCCAGATTTCATTGCCACTTCCTCCACGAACTTGTGCCCTCCAATGCAAACTGTTTTGAGACCCTTGGCGTGCATCTTCTGCAGCATCCACCTTAAAATAATAGATAAAATTTGAAATATGATACAGTTGTCGCTATATTGGAAAATAACTCACTTGGTATGACGCACTTGGCACTTGGTATGATGCTCGATTGTGCAGGGAGAGACCCGGGCAAGTCGAGACTTCGTTGGGCGACCAATCTTGCGACGCAACGACTTTTTGATTCTCTAATGTAACTTAGATCGAGTTTGGTACATTTTGAGAGAAAAAATTTAGGATAGATTCTACCTTTTTTCTTCTTCTGACATAAATCTCTATACCAGGGAGGCACACACCGCCTCCGCCCCACCAAGGCGCCAAGGGGAATTGGTAGTGACTAGATCACGCGGTAAAGTAGGTCCGAAGAAGAGATTAGGCCCTCCGGACTGAATTGGGCTTTAATTGTTCACTGGCCTAGCAGTGGCGCACCGCAGGACGCAAGTGCCTAGAATAACGGTGTCACCTTTACCTTTTACCTTTTTACCAGGGAGGGGTCGAAATCGCTCTCTGTGGAGGTAGAGGTCTGAATTTTGCAGTGAACAATCCCATTTTGATGCTGATCAAAATGCGCCCGGGTAGAAGTTGATAGCTTCATTTTGAGCCGAGTTATTAACGCTCAAAGTTTATCGATTTGTGGTGTCCACCTCAGTCCCGGAGCGTCGTTTCTCCATTTTGCATACTCTCTCGCCTCCTCTCTCATTCACTCTCGCGTCCCATGCCGCTCTCTCGCCCCTTCGCTTCGGGACTTTGGCTCCGGCTTTCTTTGGCGCATCCGCGTCGCGTTAGACGCGTCCGCGTTGAGTGACGCGCTTCCGCGTGCCTTACGCGTCCGGCGCGTGAGCTTGGGAAGGAAAGGGGTAGAATTGGCCTCTGAGGGATGAAATCGGTTGGAGATGAACAGAATAGGGACAATACGCCTTTCAGAGACTGTGCAGAGGTATGGAATATGACGGAGTACGAGAATTATAGTGCGGAAAAGTGGAGATTTCAGTGGAGAAATTACTGAGTGAAGGAAAATTTGAGAATTTTAATTAGTTTATTTCAATTCAAAGGGATCTCAAGAACAATTTATGTCACATTGAATAACAAAATTTATGTACATACATATCAAGTATTTCCAACGGAGGCATGTTTGCCTGTCTCTTTTTCGCTAACACTACCCTGCGCGAGGCGATTTGGATTTTTACACACAAAATAGGCGTATTTTCAAAAGCGTTTTTCGGTTTTTAGGAAAGCGATCCCCAATCGGTTCAAAGTGGTTTTGGACTTCCACATGAGGTACCTTTCGCCTGGTGACAATGGATTGTCTCGGGAAGAGGGCCCCCTTTTGCGGTTCCCTTGTTATATTTTTTCTAGGACAATAACATTGAAAGTAGCCATTTTGGGAGGATTACCGCGAACAGAGGTCACATTGGTATCGCTGATTCGGGACCATCCAACGGGATCTTTCCTCCATAGGACATAGTGATCGTTTGATCCGTAACCTCCCACTCCAGTAGTTATGTGCTCGATGGCAGCAACTACTTTCATCCTGTGATCTGAAATCACGGGTGTTTGAAAACAATAATAACAATGTGAAGACTCACCAAAGAATTTGAAATTCCTTGTCGCATCTCTGTCAGTGATGGCAAGTGGTCGTGATGTTCTTCTACCGAGATCGTTATCGTAGAAATGCCGTTGCACGAAAACGAAAACGTACTTTCCTTTCTGAAAAAAAGTAAAATGGAAAAGCAACGGATAATTGACGCTTACAATGGTCAATTCGACTGGAAACAGGGCCGGAAGTGTTTCTATGAACAATTCTTCCAGTTTTCCTTCAGTGATTCCTTCTCGAATCTTGAACGCCGCGATTTCCATCTGCATTTAATATGAAATTGAAGAATATTAGAAGGGTTAAACGTACGTAGAATGGACTCGGCAACTCATTTGCTTCGAACCATCGCATGCCTCCACCACATTCACACATCATTTTGAATCTGACCTGTTGGCTGATTTGCATCTTAAAAATGAGATTTTGAGATAAGAGAATAATGACAATCACCTTTGCGATAGCAAGAAGACTGTTAGAGATGTAATCAACTGCTTCGCATGCGCATCCTCCTTGATTGCCAAGCATTCCCATCGCAATTCGAAGGGCCCCAACGTGATCAGTCCTTCCTTCGAGGAGATCCGCGAGCGCAGACGTCATTGGATCGCCATCTTAAGAGACAGAAATAGTGTAAGA
The DNA here is from genome assembly GCA_900490775.1 of Pristionchus maxplancki. Taxonomy (NCBI): domain Eukaryota; kingdom Metazoa; phylum Nematoda; class Chromadorea; order Rhabditida; family Neodiplogasteridae; genus Pristionchus; species Pristionchus maxplancki. Next base: position 13,607 of record LS540869.1, read on the forward strand.
AATATTGTGATGATAACTAACTCGGATTATTAGTATTCTCCTCGATCACGGCAGCAGCCACTGTGGGCAGCGCGTGGAAAAGGTTCACTGCAGAATTCGTGAAGCAGGCCAGATTCGTGTTTCGCAGCCGAAGAGTATGCTGAAAATTGATTTTCTTATTAAATAAAATCAATACGGAAACTAACATTTGCCCGTGAAGTCAAGGGAGTGTCTGTCACAGCCGATCGTCTCCTCTTCGCAGATCCAGTGTCGGGCCGATCGATAGAAGAACGACGGCGACTTGACGAAGGAGTCGTCAGTGGTTGGCTAGAGGGAGTGACATTGATGGTTCGACGACGAGACTTTTCAGGTCGTGCAGTCATCTCTCCGTACTTTCGAGACCAATCGATGCACGAAGATGGTTGTAAACCTCAAAACAATAATTACGATCTTAACTTTTGCATTTCACAAGTACTGAACAAAGCACACCTCTCTCGACGTTCTGCAACAATAGATGTTGTCACGACACAGGTCCATCAGATGCACTCCATCCAGAGTTTTCACTCGTGAAAAGGCGACAAAGGCTTGGCCGCCAGAGAAGAAATTTGCGGTAGAGAGGATGGCGTTCGAGAGGGTCAGACCCTGGAAGCAGATTTGATTGCTGTTAGTTTAAGACTAGATTATTTGTTCTCACCTGGCACTTGTGCACCGTTGCTCAGAAAGCCATGACCACCGGGAATTGACGACGGGAAATTTGGAGATCATTTGTGACATTAAAGATGGCCGAAACCTCAAAGAGCACCGTCATTACTAAATACAATGAAGGAATTGCATACCTTCTGGATGTCGTGGGTGCCAAGTGTCCCGTCAAATTCGATTTCCAACTTCACGGGAATTCCAGATGACGTCTTGTGAATCTTTCGAAGGACACCAGTAACTCCATTCACCAGACCGATCGGTGCATCAATATTTCGCCGGAGCATTACACGACCTGATATTAAATTTCACAAATCCCGTCGCAATACTATCATCGGTACCTCCTTCTGCGAGCACGACTTTGTCCGCCAATCCGGCCGCCTTGTTGGCATCGAATTTCCCATTCTTGTAGTTGTACTTCTTCGCTTTTCTCGCCGCTGCAGTTCCAGGCTCTCTGGGCTTTTTCGATAGATCATATTCGGATCTCTGGTAAATCCTCTCCACAACTTCCGCTCTTCCTGGAATTTAAATTGTGTAAAAAGGAGATAAAAAGTATGCTACCTATTGTGTAAAAAGGAGATGAAAAGTACGCTACCTGCTCGTGATTGACGTCCTGTCTCCACTGGAGTGTCCTCGCATTCGACGGTGGTTACTTCCAGACCCAATTCCTTGATGACGGCAGCATTGAAAAGTGCTACTTCAGCGTTCGTTCCGAACAGTGCGAGAACGGTGGGATCGTCCTTCTGTAACGAGATTGTTCATTATTTAGACGTTGAGAGGCTGTTTACCTGAATGTTCACGTAATAGTAAGCCGCAAATTGAAGTTGATCGTCCGCTTCGTTGATGCCGGGAATCCGCCTTGTCTCGAGCATCTGAAGAAAATGCAATACACATTACTGGTTAAGTAAAACAGTTGAAGGTCAGTAACAATAACTAACCTGGTAATCTGCCTCAGTCATTTGCTGCACTCTCATTCGTTGAAGCATCTCCGCGAAACTCAAATCTCCTCGCTGCCTCATGTTTTGAACGAGTTCGTTAAAAGCGAAAAATGAAAAGAGGTTCAACGAACTCAGTACAGAGTTGAAGATGCGGTTCAACTGGAAACAGTGGAATGAAACTACGAAAAGAGATTGAACAACGCACCTGTCCTGCATCGAGAGCCTTGAACATGGGAGGTGCTTGTACAGGAGGCAGTTGCATGAGGTCACCCAGAAGCATTACGTTCACTCCTCCGAAGATCTCTTTCTCGTTTCCCTTTATTTCCTGAAATGGACAGAATTACGTTCACTCCTCCGAAGATCTCTTTCTCGTTTCCCTTTATTTCCTGAAATGGAGTGAGTTTAAGAAACGTTTGCAACCTAGTACCTTATTCAGTACTAATTAGAAAGGGAAGGGAAAGGTCAGCTACAATTATTTACAAACCATAATGTTATGACTACAGTACCTGAAGCCGGAAGTGCATTTTTGCCAGAATGATGTTCGAGACCATGCTCATCTCGTCGACAATCATCAGACGAACGTTTCGGAACTGAATTAATAGTACTTGAGATGGTGGTGGTACGGTTTAGAACTCGGAAAAAAAACCAAATTTTTCGGAAATATTCGACTGGGAATTTTCATATTGAAACAAAGCTTTTAAAACCTTCTTTGCATAACTATTATTTCGGAATCCTATTCTGAGAACTGATCTATTGGAACTATGGTAATGGAATGCTAGATAAGAGAACAAGGGACTCGTAATTCTCGAGATGTAAATCGCGTCTCAGAACGTCAGTTTCAAAACCTACGTTTGGGAACCGCCGTTTCGGAACCGAAAAATTCAGACGCTGGGGTGCTCAAACTGAAGTTTAGTAGTGCAAATGACAACTGTAATCACATACAGTGCCTGATATTTACATTACCTGGCATATGCAATTCATTAATCGCTTAATTTCGCCAACTGAGGTCTCTCAATAACTGCGGTTCCGAAACGTCGGTTCCGAAACGTCCGTTACGAAACGCACGTTCCTATGCAAAGGTTCTATGGAAATTGGTTCTCAGACAAGCGTTCTAAACTGTCGGATTTGCATCCATTGTTCCCACTCGAGAATTCTCAAAGATCAGTTTCCCTAAGCGATCGTTCCATTTCCATAGTTTCGAAAGACCGATTCCCAGATTAGAGTTCCAAAGAAATAAGTTTCAATCTCGGAGTTACAAAGCGTACCATCACCCTTGAGATGTAGAAATAAGAAACAAATGTTCAAAAAGTAAGACAGCAAAATCAATATTACCTGTATCCTCGTTGCATTCAGATTCCTCTCGCTCATTGGCTTGATCGCCGAGTCTCTTCCATGCTGGACTTCAATCTTCAGCAGCGAATGCAGCGTTGCTCCAGAGATTTGAACGGCAGCAAGTCCGGTCGGTGCGGCGAGTACGATTGCTGGTTGATAGCCTCGATTGGCAGGGGTCGTGTAGCGAAGGGTGAGTTCGTCAGCGATGGTGTTGATGACGAAACTCTTGCCACAACCAGCATTTCCAAGCACGAGATTGAGCAACTGGGCAGGCCTGTCTCCGAGTGCCTTCTTCGCAGCTACTTTCTCAGAAGGAGTGAGGCTCGGATCGTGCGAGATAGTCACAAGTTGTTGATCGTGCTCATCCTGCAAAGATAAACAAAGCAGCTGACAATGAGAGAAATATGAAAAATACTCACCTGATTGGCAATCGTCTCCATGACTCGATCGAAAAGTGCCTTCTGCTCATCGTTCATGTTGCTCAGATGCTCAATATGGAGGTCTCCGTCGACCTCTCTTGCCTGCACTTCTATTGCTCCCTCAACTTCTTCATCTGCTCCCGCCCTCTCCGCCAATTCTGCTTGATGAATTTCTCGTCTTCTCTCTCTCACGAGTCGATCCTGTTCGATGAGAGCTTCGTGATGTTTTCTAAAATGCGCAAAATCATTCACAACAGTAATGAAAACAATTTGAGTGAAATTCGCTTACATCACTCTTTTGCCAATGCCTGCAGTTTTTCTTCGTCCTCCGATTGTTCCAATCCACCCAAGCATGCAATCCACCTCTCTTCAAACATTTCGTGCACTGTTCCATTGGAAGTGTCCGTTTTGAGCGCTTCTTCGTCTCTCCACGGAATGATCGCCATGCAGAGTCTCCGGAAATAGTCTTCTCGCGATTCCTCATTGCAACGTTCGAGATTGGGCCAGAAGAAGGACGGAACGAGAGGTTTGCCGACTTTAAGGAACACTTTCTTGATTTCCGTGTCGTTGATGAGCAGCCTTGTTCCTGTTGCAATTCCAGGAATCGAGTAGAAGGGAGAATACTTCGAATTTGGATGATAAAGAGAGGAAAAGACGTTGCCAGCATCTCCTCCGTCATCAGCGTCCTACAAAGAAATGGAAATTTACTACAAATTATTGCGAAAATAAGCTAACCTCATTCTCATCATCAATATAACCTTCGTCCTCTTCATCTTCTTGCGCCTTCTTCTTGTTGGGTGATTCCACTCGGAAATACATCAGAATCGTCAGTAAGCTGTACCGCTCGAGAGTCTTCGGCCGTCTGGGATAGTAGTCATCGAAAATATTCTCGAGGTACTTCTTTGGGCCCAACTGAAAATTGAACAGTTTACTTTGAGCTTTCCGATAAATGTTTATCTAACTCACTTCTCGTTGCTTCGCTCCTTTCAGCATCCTCACTCGACTATCTGTGTGATTCGTGTTCACAGAAACGTGATCGGAGTCGAATCCGAAGAGTTGGTGGCTCGACCATCTCCAGTTTTCCGCATTCGCGCATCTTTGTCAGTGAGAGAAGAGCTTTCATTCCCTGAGATGAATTAGTGAAAATACCGAATGGAAAATAACATTAAAACACTTTAAAAACACAAACCTCGTTGTTGTTCGTTGCACCTTTGAGCGCCTTCTGTACTTCACTCCCCTCCTTCGGTTTCTCCGCTTTACTCGCATATCCAGTGATGTACGAGATCGCTTGCTGGTAGCCTCCGAAGATGTACTGAGTGTCGATGTTTCCGTTCCAAGCGAGAAGCATCGAGGGAGAATAGTCGTTGATGAACTCTTCATCCTTCTGTAATAACCAAATGAGAGTAAGCAGATATTTGTAACATTGCTAACTAACCGTTCGAGCGAGGAAATACGTTTTCCCTGATGCTCCTGGGACGCCAGCCAATTCATTCGCGTGTTGATTAACCAAAGCAACGGGCGTTACGGGTCGGGGAAAACCAAAGCGACACTTCTTCATGGTCTGAAAATAGTAATTTTTCGATTAAATATAGATGAAAACTGACCTTTCCGTGCAGTTTGTACGCTCTCAGACAAGTTCCAGAGTGTGTGCTCCAATGTCGTTGGAAAGTGTCCACAGCGAAGTGTAGGTCAGCTTCGGTGTCCTTATTCGGCAAACGAGCTGTTACGTATTGCGTCAGGTAGGCATTTCTGAGAATGGAAAATTACCTCTTCTTCAGTTGCGTCATCTTTTGGAGCGTCCTTCGACCACAGAAGGCAGTGGACGTGGGGAGTTCCGCGAGATTGGTATTCAAGACGGAAGAAGTAGTGGATGACAGTGCCTAACGGCCCGTTCGTCTTCAGCACGATCTCCTTGAAGAAGCTTCTGACCTGGAATACGAATTCATGATGAACGTTTCGATTTAAAATAGGAAAAAGTAAAAGCTCACCCTTTGGCAAAAATAGCGAGCAAAGAAGAAAGGATCGTGGCAGATCCAGTCGAAAATGTTGTCGCTGTTCACTTGCTCCTCGCCATAGATCAAAAAGGAGAGAAATGCCAATGTAGATAGGAACCAGCATACCTTCTGATACATTGTGATAACATGGTCCCAGTGCTTCTCTGCGGGATTCAACGTGTTGAACCATGTGGGCGTTCCCAGAATGGAGATGTGCGCTTTCACTTGATTCGCTACAGCTTCCCAGTACTTCATCGTTCCTCTCAGTAGCTTACTTACAGTTTGCAGTTTCAGCTGGAAAATGATTCCATCTTACGCTGAATAATTGGGTAGGATTCTCACTTGAAAGTCAAAGGCAGCAGCTTGCTCGGCAGCTTCAAATGTTTCCACCTCCAGTTCCGTTCTGCTCATGCGTGCTTGCATTCCGAGTGCATTTCGAATGTCGAGTTGTTCGAATATTCCGTGATAAAAAGCGAGGGCGTTCGAGTCGACAGCGATGCGTCGATCACTTGTCGCGAGTGCCCATTTCACGTACATCCGAGGTGTTAGCTGGAAAGCTTACTTGTGTCAGAGAAAGCAATTTCGGGGAATAAATGTCCCTTCTTCTACCATAGACTGATTTGAGACGATCGATGGTTGGTTGAAGGTTTCTGCCTTCGATTGGAATGCCCTTAATTGTTCTGAGTACAGGTCCGGTAATTGCATTCCGCAGATACACGAGTTTAGCGTGATCGGACAGATGGGTTTTGCACTCGATGAGACTGCTGTATTGACTGTAGAATGACTCCCACTGAGTCGATTCTCCATCGAATTGTATGAGTGATATCGATGGGAGTGGAACCTCATTGAATCTTTCCATCAATCTGGAGATTACTGTTGCCAGTTCGTTCTCATTGGAAATTGATGAGGGCTGAGTTTGCTGACTCTCAGCTGAGTTCGTTGAGATTGATGAGGTAGAGGTGCGAATCGATTGTATTTTGATTCGATTGTTCACTCGAGTGATTGCATCATCAATGGTGCTGGTTATTTTCGCACGCATTGATATAATGAAAGGACCCTGGAGGTAACTCTGATCAAACTCCAGGTCATCTTCCTCTCCACTTTGAAACTCTTCGAAGATATCGTTTTCCATTTTGGAGTCTCTTTTCTGATCGTTCGTTTCTGTCGACATTTTTTCGACTTTGTGTTGAAATCTGCTCATTGCAGTTTCATAGGTATCGACTGCCGATTTGAGATGTTCGAAAGCTCTGTGGAGCTCGGTTTCCTTTGATTCGAGATCCGTTTGATCGTCGACGGAATAGAACGAATCGCTTGCTGATTGAAAGCCAGTCTTGGCTGTTCTGATACTGATGTGGAGTGCGCAGATGTATATATATTTTATCTACGCTCAAGGCGCAACGGGATACAGTAACAGGATATATGGATAAGAAACGATAGTAAAAGAGTGACTCTCCCCTAGTAGATGTGATAATTGGAAAGTGTGTGTGGGTATGGGGGGGGGTGCAATGCAATAGTCGAAGATCTCGTCCGCCAGACCCATCTGTCTTCGTATGGCCAGGGAGGGAT
>LS540964.1:0-10497 GCA_900490775.1 Pristionchus maxplancki
AAAACGTCAACGAACCTCTGAAGGCTCTGAGTAGATCCAGAAATCTCTCATTCGTATAGACAGACGGTTCCGACATCTCAGCACGAGCAAACAGCGATTGAATGAGCCAAGTGGGTGTGGAATTGATCCCGTCGTTAGAATTCGCCCCGCCCCACCAATTTCATCCCAGATTGGCTATTTCACAACAATTGTGAGCCAACTTTCGTGATTTCGTACTCATCGCTCCATTTCCTAACAGATTGTTCTGTTTTTGGCTCTACTTTCTGGTACTGTACGGTACTGTATTTTCTAGTAAGCATTTTCTACTTACTAGTGCACTCTGAAGTATTCAAGTATGAGTTTCAACAGTTGTTAACTATCCTTGTTGTATGGAAGTGCATATTTAAGCTGACCAACCAAACAACCAACCAAACAATAGAATCATGCTATTTCAACGTACTAGTGTACTCCAAAGGGTCCAAGTCTGCTTTTTAACTGTTCTTTTAGTACATTTGTTGGATGTAAGTGCATATTTTAACTGTTTTCAACCAATCAAACAATAGAATCATGCTATTTCAACGTACTAGTGTACTCCAAAGGCTCCAAGTGTGCTTTTTAAGTGTTCTTTTAGTGCATTTGTTGGATGGAAGTGTATGGTTTAGTTGTTTTCAACCAACCAATCAATAGAATCATGCTATTTCAACGTACATGTGTACTCCAAAGGCTCCAAGTGTGCTTTTTAAGTGTTCTCTTAGTACATTTGTTGAATGGAAGTGTATATTTTAACTCTTATCAACCAACCAAACAATAGAATCATGCTATTTCAACGTACTAGTGTACTCCAAAGGGTCCAAGTGTGCTTTTTAAGTGTTCTCTTAGTACATTTCTTGAATGGAAGTGTATATTTTAACTGTTTTCAACCAACCAATCAATAGAATCGTGCTATTTCAACGTACTAGTGTACTCCAAAGGGTCCAAGTGTGCTTTTTAAGTGTTCTCTTAGTACATTTGTTGAATGGAAGTGTATTTTTTAACTGTTTTCAACCAACCAATCAATAGAATCGTACTATTTCAACGTACTAGTGTACTCCAAAGGGTCCAAGTGTGCTTTTTAAGTATTCTTTTAGTGCATTTGTTGAATGGAAGTGTATATTTTAACTGTTTTCAACCAACCAATCAATAGAATCATGCTATTTCAACGTACTAGTGTGCTCCAAAGGATCCAAGTGTGCTTTTTAAGTGTTCTCTTAGTGCATTTGTTGAATGGAAGTGTATATTTTAACTGATCCAAGTGTGCTTTTTAAGTGTTCTTTTTAGTAAATTTGTTGAATGGAAGTGTATATTTTAACTGTTTTCAACCAACCAATCAATAGAATCGTGCTATTTCTACCTAGCAGTACACTAAAGCAGTTCACTACGTAGCAGCAGTCTGTAGAGTACAACTGTTCTTATCAATTGTTCTTTTAGTACATCTGCTGTATGGAAGCATGTATTTTAATTGCTATCTGTCATCCAAATATCAGAATCAATCAATAGAATCATGTATTTTCTACTTACTAGTGTGCACTTTCATCTGTTGTTGACCATTTTTATTGTGTGGAAGAACGTATTTTAGCTGCTATTTACCATCCAAGTATCAGAATCAATCAATAAATCAAGCGTTTTCTACTTGCTAGTGCGCAACATAGTGCTCAAGTGTGCACTTTCATCTGTTGTTGACCACTTTTATAGTGTGGAAGCACATGTTATGCTGCTATCTATCATTCAAACATCAGAATCAATCAATAGAATCAGGTCTTTTCTACTTACTAGTGCACTCTGTAGTATCCAAGTGTGAATTTCAACAGTTGCTGAGTAGCTTTGTTATGTGAAAGCATGTGTTTTAGTTGCTATCTACCACCCAAGTATCAGAATCAATCAATAAATCAAGCGTTTTCTACTTGGTAGTGCGCAATATAGTGCTCAAGTGTGCACTTTCATCTGTTGTTGACCACCTTTATAGTGTGGAAGCACATGTTATGCTGCTATCTATCATTCAAACATCAGAATCAATCAATAGAATCATGTCTTTTCTACTTACTAGTGCACTCTGTAGTATTCAAGTGTGAATTTCAACAGCAGCTGAGTAGCTCTGTTGTGTGAAAGCATGTGTTTTAGTTGCTATCTACCATCCAAGTATCAGAATCAATCAATAAATCAAGCGTTTTCTACTTGGTAGTGCGCAATATAGTGCTCAAGTGTGCACTTTCATCTGTTGTTGATCACTTTTATAGTGTGGAAGCACATGTTATGCTGCTATTTATCATTCAAACATTCGAGAGTAACCACGTGAATTTCAAGCAGCACTGCCTGCCACCAATGACTCACCTAATATTTCGCAACATTTGAGAGTAACCACGTGAATTTCAAGCAGCACTGCCCAGCACCAATGACGCACCTAATATTTCGCAACATTTGAGAGTAACCACGTAAATTTCAAACAGCACCATCAATGAAGTGTATGGTTTAGCTGTTATTAACCAATCAATAGAATCATGCTATTTCTACCTACTAGTGCACTCCATATGGTACAAGTGTGTCTTTCTACTGTTATACATTTGTTGAATAGAAGTGCATATTTTAACTGTTTTCAACCATTCATTCAATAGAATCACGCTATTTCAGTGTACTAGTGCACTCCATAGAGTCCAAGTGTACTTTTCAACTGTTCTTTTTAGTACACTTGTTGGATAGAAGTGTATGATTTAACTGTTTTAACCAACCAATCAATAGAATCACGCAATTTCAACGTACTAGTGTACATACTCCATACAGTACAGGTATGCTTTTTCAACTGTTCTTTTACTATATTGGTTGGATGGAAGTGTATGGTTTATCTGTTTTCAACCTTCCAAGTATCGGAATCAATCAATAGAAGTAAACCTTTCATATTTAATAGTTCACTCTGTAGTATCTAAGTGTAAATTTCAACAGCTGCTGAGTAGCTTTGCTGTATGGAAGTACATGTATTAGCCGTTGCCTACCATTCAACCACCAGAATCAGTCAATAGAAGTAAGCCTTTTCAACTTACTAGCACACTCTGTAGTATCCAAGTGTAAATTTGAACAGCTGCTGAGCAGTTTTTGTTGTGTGGAAGTGCATGTTTAAGTTGTTATCCACGATCCAAGTATCAGAATCAATCAATAGAAGTAAGTCTTTTCTACTTACTAGTGCACTCTGTGGTATCCAAGTGTGAATTTGGACAGCTGCTGAGTAGCTTTATTGTATGGAAGTGCATGTTTAAGCTGTTATCTATCATCCAGCATGTACATTTCTGTCAGAAAAGTATCTCGACAAATCAACATGTTTTCTCAGCATCAACAAGTATCTCAGCAAACCACCCCCGTTCATCCAGTCATTCAATTACACGTTTCTCCACCTCCTCACCCTCAGGGTACCGTATCCGTTACCGCAGCCCCTCACAAATTCCTTGACCTGTTCAGCTTTGACGCAGGTTCTCTCAGCAGGTTCGAGGAGGTTAGTATGGACCGAGGACCGATTCGGAATATCAATTGTGCAGGCGTAAATGTTGAGAAAACAATTCGTGACATGGAATTTCAGAGTCAGACATTAGAGCTATGCTCTACGAATTCTTCTGTCACTACAAGCAATGTTTCCACCCTGGAGTCTACAGTTATTTTCCCTCAGACGACTGAAGATGTCTCTCATGCATACGCCGACTTCGATCTCAATCCCAACAGCAATAGAAACCGTCCATTGTGCACAATCACATCGGCGACTAATCAACCATCAAAGCATTGGTTGGAAAAACGAATTGTTAGACCAATCATTCATCACAAATAAATCACATAGCTATGCAATATAGGCATTTCCCTGGTTCGGTGCGTGAAGCACCAAATACAACTGGAAGAATGGAAATGTGGTTCGCAAAGCACTTGGTGTGAGTGAAAAGGAGGAAATGGTCATCAAACGGGAGTTTAGGAACAAGGGAAGACATGAATCTAGGAGCAATATCAGGGACAGATTTCAAAAGTTTGCAAATTTTCTCGCAAGGAGTAGAGCAGTCGCCTACCTGTTCGTTGTCAAAAATGTTCACGGTATAAAGTATCAATGGAATAGTCATTGCATCATTCATTAGAGCTCTAGTGCGAATCACCATCTGTATCCTTCCACATATATTCCTTCCATCTTTAATGTCTATCATGGCAGAAAGTAATGTTAAACAACAACAAAAGAAGGAAGATAATGAGTGTTGAAAGGCATACAAAACAGACAGATATGAGCTCCTCATTTTCCTCACCGTCATAAAAAAATTTGCAATTAATTACTCAACCATCGTTCATTGGGTAATAAAAAAGGCTTTCTTATGTATTAACAAATAATCGTCATGTGTTCTTTAGGTGAAGTGTAATTGATTCTACTACATGTAACTCATTGTTGCAGTCAATAATTACAGGCAACAATAGATCGGGTTTCGAACCGGTGAGTGCTTCGTAGTCTCTATCCACAGTGATAGTTCGCCCAGCTGCATCAAAGTAGCTGCTCCTACGAAGGTTGGACTCAGCGTAGTGGTACTGCTTATTGACAACGGCAACAGTCGAGAATCTGCTCATTTCCTCAGCAATAGCGATATCGTTAGTGGGCATGTTCGATGAAACATGTCCAAACTTATTTGCCATTTGAATCAGTGATCTAATCAAGTATTTCACCTCATCGTTTGTGAATTGATCAATTGGAAAAGTACACAATAAGTCGATCAAAGGGAATGTTCTAAATGACATCCTCCAATCTATTACTCATACATGAATGAACATGTAAACGCTTTGTTTGTTTTTGCCTTTTTTGGCACATGCTTGGTGTATGCATATTGTGTCTTTATTACATTTTTTTCGATTCTCGTTTCGTTGTTTGCCTCACTTTTTTAATATACCTTTGTTCACGGCATGCCTGACAATAAATCCGGTACCATAATTTCTGAACATCCTCTGATTTCCTTCCCTCAGTATGCTACATTTCGCAATCACTGTTATACCAGCTAACAACTGCACGTTAGAGTAGGTGTAGAAAGTGAGGGGAATCTACGCCCTCTCTCTGAAGTATCCAATCAACCGATATTTTTAATCTACAACTGTTTCCACTACAAATTGTCCAGAAGAAGGACACATTCACATGTTTCAGTCTATCTTTTCACATCATACGTTTCCTTTTTCTCACTCATTCTTTGTCTGTTCCTGTTCATGGGCCCTTTGTGGGGGCTTGTTTCGGCTTTCAGCTAAAACAAGCCCCCACAAAGGGCCCAAGAACAGGAACAGACAAAGAATGAGTGAGAAAAAGGAAACGTATGATGTGAAAAGACAGACTGAAACATGTGAATGTGTCCTTCTTCTGGACAATTTGTAGTGGAAACAGTTGTAGATTAAAAATATCGGTTGATTGGATACTTCAGAGAGAGGGCGTAGATTCCCCTCACTTTCTACACCTACTCTAACGTGCAGTTGTTAGCTGGTATAACAGTGATTGCGAAATGTAGCATACTGAGGGAAGGAAATCAGAGGATGTTCAGAAATTATGGTACCGGATTTATTGTCAGGCATGCCGTGAACAAAGGTATATTAAAAAAGTGAGGCAAACAACGAAACGAGAATCGAAAAAAATGTAATAAAGACACAATATGCATACACCAAGCATGTGCCAAAAAAGGCAAAAACAAACAAAGCGTTTACATGTTCATTCATGTATGAGTAATAGATTGGAGGATGTCATTTAGAACATTCCCTTTGATCGACTTATTGTGTACTTTTCCAATTGATCAATTCACAAACGATGAGGTGAAATACTTGATTAGATCACTGATTCAAATGGCAAATAAGTTTGGACATGTTTCATCGAACATGCCCACTAACGATATCGCTATTGCTGAGGAAATGAGCAGATTCTCGACTGTTGCCGTTGTCAATAAGCAGTACCACTACGCTGAGTCCAACCTTCGTAGGAGCAGCTACTTTGATGCAGCTGGGCGAACTATCACTGTGGATAGAGACTACGAAGCACTCACCGGTTCGAAACCCGATCTATTGTTGCCTGTAATTATTGACTGCAACAATGAGTTACATGTAGTAGAATCAATTACACTTCACCTAAAGAACACATGACGATTATTTGTTAATACATAAGAAAGCCTTTTTTATTACCCAATGAACGATGGTTGAGTAATTAATTGCAAATTTTTTTATGACGGTGAGGAAAATGAGGAGCTCATATCTGTCTGTTTTGTATGCCTTTCAACACTCATTATCTTCCTTCTTTTGTTGTTGTTTAACATTACTTTCTGCCATGATAGACATTAAAGATGGAAGGAATATATGTGGAAGGATACAGATGGTGATTCGCACTAGAGCTCTAATGAATGATGCAATGACTATTCCATTGATACTTTATACCGTGAACATTTTTGACAACGAACAGGTAGGCGACTGCTCTACTCCTTGCGAGAAAATTTGCAAACTTTTGAAATCTGTCCCTGATATTGCTCCTAGATTCATGTCTTCCCTTGTTCCTAAACTCCCGTTTGATGACCATTTCCTCCTTTTCACTCACACCAAGTGCTTTGCGAACCACATTTCCATTCTTCCAGTTGTATTTGGTGCTTCACGCACCGAACCAGGGAAATGCCTATATTGCATAGCTATGTGATTTATTTGTGATGAATGATTGGTCTAACAATTCGTTTTTCCAACCAATGCTTTGATGGTTGATTAGTCGCCGATGTGATTGTGCACAATGGACGGTTTCTATTGCTGTTGGGATTGAGATCGAAGTCGGCGTATGCATGAGAGACATCTTCAGTCGTCTGAGGGAAAATAACTGTAGACTCCAGGGTGGAAACATTGCTTGTAGTGACAGAAGAATTCGTAGAGCATAGCTCTAATGTCTGACTCTGAAATTCCATGTCACGAATTGTTTTCTCAACATTTACGCCTGCACAATTGATATTCCGAATCGGTCCTCGGTCCATACTAACCTCCTCGAACCTGCTGAGAGAACCTGCGTCAAAGCTGAACAGGTCAAGGAATTTGTGAGGGGCTGCGGTAACGGATACGGTACCCTGAGGGTGAGGAGGTGGAGAAACGTGTAATTGAATGACTGGATGAACGGGGGTGGTTTGCTGAGATACTTGTTGATGCTGAGAAAACATGTTGATTTGTCGAGATACTTTTCTGACAGAAATGTACATGCTGGATGATAGATAACAGCTTAAACATGCACTTCCATACAATAAAGCTACTCAGCAGCTGTCCAAATTCACACTTGGATACCACAGAGTGCACTAGTAAGTAGAAAAGACTTACTTCTATTGATTGATTCTGATACTTGGATCGTGGATAACAACTTAAACATGCACTTCCACACAACAAAAACTGCTCAGCAGCTGTTCAAATTTACACTTGGATACTACAGAGTGTGCTAGTAAGTTGAAAAGGCTTACTTCTATTGACTGATTCTGGTGGTTGAATGGTAGGCAACGGCTAATACATGTACTTCCATACAGCAAAGCTACTCAGCAGCTGTTGAAATTTACACTTAGATACTACAGAGTGAACTATTAAATATGAAAGGTTTACTTCTATTGATTGATTCCGATACTTGGAAGGTTGAAAACAGATAAACCATACACTTCCATCCAACCAATATAGTAAAAGAACAGTTGAAAAAGCATACCTGTACTGTATGGAGTATGTACACTAGTACGTTGAAATTGCGTGATTCTATTGATTGGTTGGTTAAAACAGTTAAATCATACACTTCTATCCAACAAGTGTACTAAAAAGAACAGTTGAAAAGTACACTTGGACTCTATGGAGTGCACTAGTACACTGAAATAGCGTGATTCTATTGAATGAATGGTTGAAAACAGTTAAAATATGCACTTCTATTCAACAAATGTATAACAGTAGAAAGACACACTTGTACCATATGGAGTGCACTAGTAGGTAGAAATAGCATGATTCTATTGATTGGTTAATAACAGCTAAACCATACACTTCATTGATGGTGCTGTTTGAAATTTACGTGGTTACTCTCAAATGTTGCGAAATATTAGGTGCGTCATTGGTGCTGGGCAGTGCTGCTTGAAATTCACGTGGTTACTCTCAAATGTTGCGAAATATTAGGTGAGTCATTGGTGGCAGGCAGTGCTGCTTGAAATTCACGTGGTTACTCTCGAATGTTTGAATGATAAATAGCAGCATAACATGTGCTTCCACACTATAAAAGTGATCAACAACAGATGAAAGTGCACACTTGAGCACTATATTGCGCACTACCAAGTAGAAAACGCTTGATTTATTGATTGATTCTGATACTTGGATGGTAGATAGCAACTAAAACACATGCTTTCACACAACAGAGCTACTCAGCTGCTGTTGAAATTCACACTTGAATACTACAGAGTGCACTAGTAAGTAGAAAAGACATGATTCTATTGATTGATTCTGATGTTTGAATGATAGATAGCAGCATAACATGTGCTTCCACACTATAAAGGTGGTCAACAACAGATGAAAGTGCACACTTGAGCACTATATTGCGCACTACCAAGTAGAAAACGCTTGATTTATTGATTGATTCTGATACTTGGGTGGTAGATAGCAACTAAAACACATGCTTTCACATAACAAAGCTACTCAGCAACTGTTGAAATTCACACTTGGATACTACAGAGTGCACTAGTAAGTAGAAAAGACCTGATTCTATTGATTGATTCTGATGTTTGAATGATAGATAGCAGCATAACATGTGCTTCCACACTATAAAAGTGGTCAACAACAGATGAAAGTGCACACTTGAGCACTATGTTGCGCACTAGCAAGTAGAAAACGCTTGATTTATTGATTGATTCTGATACTTGGATGGTAAATAGCAGCTAAAATACGTTCTTCCACACAATAAAAATGGTCAACAACAGATGAAAGTGCACACTAGTAAGTAGAAAATACATGATTCTATTGATTGATTCTGATATTTGGATGACAGATAGCAATTAAAATACATGCTTCCATACAGCAGATGTACTAAAAGAACAATTGATAAGAACAGTTGTACTCTACAGACTGCTGCTACGTAGTGAACTGCTTTAGTGTACTGCTAGGTAGAAATAGCACGATTCTATTGATTGGTTGGTTGAAAACAGTTAAAATATACACTTCCATTCAACAAATTTACTAAAAAGAACACTTAAAAAGCACACTTGGATCAGTTAAAATATACACTTCCATTCAACAAATGCACTAAGAGAACACTTAAAAAGCACACTTGGATCCTTTGGAGCACACTAGTACGTTGAAATAGCATGATTCTATTGATTGGTTGGTTGAAAACAGTTAAAATATACACTTCCATTCAACAAATGCACTAAAAGAATACTTAAAAAGCACACTTGGACCCTTTGGAGTACACTAGTACGTTGAAATAGTACGATTCTATTGATTGGTTGGTTGAAAACAGTTAAAAAATACACTTCCATTCAACAAATGTACTAAGAGAACACTTAAAAAGCACACTTGGACCCTTTGGAGTACACTAGTACGTTGAAATAGCACGATTCTATTGATTGGTTGGTTGAAAACAGTTAAAATATACACTTCCATTCAAGAAATGTACTAAGAGAACACTTAAAAAGCACACTTGGACCCTTTGGAGTACACTAGTACGTTGAAATAGCATGATTCTATTGTTTGGTTGGTTGATAAGAGTTAAAATATACACTTCCATTCAACAAATGTACTAAGAGAACACTTAAAAAGCACACTTGGAGCCTTTGGAGTACACATGTACGTTGAAATAGCATGATTCTATTGATTGGTTGGTTGAAAACAACTAAACCATACACTTCCATCCAACAAATGCACTAAAAGAACACTTAAAAAGCACACTTGGAGCCTTTGGAGTACACTAGTACGTTGAAATAGCATGATTCTATTGTTTGATTGGTTGAAAACAGTTAAAATATGCACTTACATCCAACAAATGTACTAAAAGAACAGTTAAAAAGCAGACTTGGACCCTTTGGAGTACACTAGTACGTTGAAATAGCATGATTCTATTGTTTGGTTGGTTGTTTGGTTGGTCAGCTTAAATATGCACTTCCATACAACAAGGATAGTTAACAACTGTTGAAACTCATACTTGAATACTTCAGAGTGCACTAGTAAGTAGAAAATGCTTACTAGAAAATACAGTACCGTACAGTACCAGAAAGTAGAGCCAAAAACAGAACAATCTGTTAGGAAATGGAGCGATGAGTACGAAATCACGAAAGTTGGCTCACAATTGTTGTGAAATAGCCAATCTGGGATGAAATTGGTGGGGCGGGGCGAATTCTAACGACGGGATCAATTCCACACCCACTTGGCTCATTCAATCGCTGTTTGCTCGTGCTGAGATGTCGGAACCGTCTGTCTATACGAATGAGAGATTTCTGGATCTACTCAGAGCCTTCAGAGGTTCGTTGACGTTTT
>LS540992.1:0-10679 GCA_900490775.1 Pristionchus maxplancki
GCGATTGGCGATCATTAGTGAATACATCGGATGATCCGCCTTAAGAGATATATTAAAGTGCGAAATATTCTATACTACCTCAAACAACCATAAATAACAAAATGTAGCTAACTCGTTTGTATATGAACATCGCTCCATCGACCTCAGTTTTCTCCCAGGCACGAGCTGCGGTGTTGAACTTGTAGAGTGCCGTGTGAGTTGCCTATAACATAACCGACGAGCATGAAAAAACAAGGAGGGAACGAAGAAATCGATTTGCTCTCGAGTAAGACGCTAACCTTGTCCAAAATAGCCTCAGCACATATGTCTATGCGTTGTATGATCATGAGATTCTTTGCCTCCACTTCAGCAGAGTCATCAGCTTTGCGAGTAGTCATACTTCAAAGGAAAAAATTAAGAAAAAACTCCATGTATACTGCAAGCCTCCCTCAAATTAAGTTAAACGAGTTATAATGACTGTCGTATGAGAAATAATGAATATTATATGAGCCCGTGGGAAACTTTCATCGATATGGCAACGCCAAAACAAGCTAAAAAATCATTCAAAACAACGGAACTCGATGAAAACTGCGAGATTTCAAATTTGAAGCACGAGGTATGTATTACGGTAAGTGCGTTTTCTTATAGAAGAAAATGATAATCGAAAACTGATTACTACCTTTTTCTGGCGTTACAATTGTGGCTCAGAACGTTTAAAGAATATTTTTTGTAAAATAATTTTTGCGATTATTTTTAATCATCAAACACCACTAACAAAAGTCTTCCATTCCTTAAACTTATATTTATTATATATATATATATAAACTTAATCGTAATCGTAATCGACTAAGAGCGACGGACATTTGAGATGACACATCTAAGAAGATCCCAACCCTTGACCCTCCGACACTTTGAGAACGAAGATCTCGATCCCCTCCCCAATGATGTTACCTCCTGCAGGCCCATTGCCTGATGTCAGGATAAATATGATATGATATGATATGATATATATAAACTTATATTCTTCATTTATTTCATATTCTGCGTATCGCGATCATGAAACCCACATCATTTAAATTAATGTAGATACTATGCAGAGATCATTTATCGATTGACATTGCTCACCGAATAGATATAGTCCCGAAATAAAGCATGAAGTTAGAACAGTGAGAATAGTATAATAAATAAAAATGAAGTTTTGATAATATCACAGGATGAGATTATCTTCGATTTCGTATCTACTTTCGTAATCATCTGTGCTTGTAGGATTCGCTATCTGCAATCCATGTCCATTAGATCCTTTTTGAATGCATGCACTCGAAATATTGTATCACAGCAGAATCATCAAATCTCCTAAGCGCATAAGAGTTCCGCTCACTTTTCTTCTCGGAATATGTGATTTGAAAAAAAAACTACTGACTTGAATAGTTGCATTGCCAACTTCTTCGTTCCATTCCAAAACAGTTGGCACTTTCTCACTTCCATTTTCTTCAACTATTTCAATATTTTCATTCTAAAATGAGATGGTCAACTCATTTTTTTTTTAATTGATTGCGTAGCAATGAGATCATCCCCACTCCCATTGACTCCGCCATCACTATCGTTAGCATGTATCTGCAATAAGAACATTCATGAATCTTCACAATGTGCTATCAACCTCAATAATTTCAGCATTAGTTGAGCTCTCTTTATTTCCAAAGTCAATATGATCGGTGGTGCGCTCAATCTTAATTTCTAGAGAATGTCGCTAAATAGAGTTTTTTTTTGTTACACTTGCATCACTCGGAAATCTATTTATCTGCATTCCCGAATGAGGACCGAATAAGTAGCAGCTCGAACTCTGTGAATCACTTATTGTCTTGAAGGAATCTGTCTTCTTCCCACCTCTCTCGAATATTCTTCATCTCTGATCTGGCATCCAAATGCAGCGGAGAATTCGGGCAGCATGGAAACGACGGCATTCAATCGAACATTATCAGAGGAGTGCTCATCCATATCGACCAACTATCTTGTTATTATGGTCGAAATTACCCACATCATCCTCAAAAGCACTACAAAATCGGACTCCGATTGCGTAAAAGAACGCTTCCTCTCGATTTATTCCGAGTTCGGGGTACTGGAGTTCCTGGATTTCGGAATAGTTAAGAACTGATTCTGAGATACCCTTCATGGATATAAATGTACCTTCAATTCATCCTCTCGATAAATCTTCCTCAATAAATCGAACGCCACTCTCAATCCCTCTACATCCGGCCCATCCTCTTCGAATGTCTGTTCACCACTACTACACGAGCTCTGAATTCCTTTCCCTTAGTCTTCGTCGTCATTCTTCTCACCTTAGCCCACACTTTGCAACTCGAGTTGAAATGATCAATGACGCAATCGGCCTCTTGTCTGAATACTGCACTGCTATTGGCCATTTCATTCTTGATGAATGAATGGAAGATCTCATAGGCAAGAACTGCTGCGAATCCAAGCTGAGTGAACATAGTTTAGTGCGAAGAATTGTCCAAGCTTTTGAATGAATCATCGCGTTACTGTTGACTTCACAATGGAAAGATCGGGAGCAGTACCAGAGTTGTGTCGCTTGAATTTTCCCACAGAATCGGGTAGAAAATAGGAGCGAGAAGGACGATGGCATTGAATTGAACCCCATTGAATGCATTGTACACCAATCTCTCCGTTGCTCTTGTGAAGATCTGCCAGTCCTGAGATTGAAATACACAAGAAGTGAGTGAAAAGGAAGACGCACTTTTCCCGTTTCCACACTATTCTCAATCTCATTTTTCAGAGTGACAAAAGGATGAATAACATCGAATTGAGTGCATCCCGTTGATCTGAAACAATCAAAGGTCTGAGTAGTTTCTTATCCTCACCAATCAACCTTCTGCTGTACTCAAAGTACTTTGAAGTAACGTAGCGATCGATACTTCTCCATGTCGTCAAATTGGAATCCAATTCATCGAAATCACTCATGATTGTGATCTCTTCGAGAGTAGTTAGGAATTCAGAAAGTCGATCCAACCCGAATTTATCTGTTTTGTTCAACCAAGGAGTCGCCTGCAACATTCTTCGCAATTGTTGAAACGTGCGTATGAAAGTAACCATAAAGAGGATGGCCGTGGATTCCTTGAGATCGATTGCTATTCTTCTTAGTCTATTCACTCCAACGCGACTGATCCCATTGTTCCGTCCCATCTCGTCTATAACAGCAAGACGGTCACGTATCTTCACATAAGGATCAATCACAATCTGAAACAGGAAGAATGTTTTCCATTCATATTTCTTATTCACATCAAATACTTCCTTTTCTTGACTGTCACGTATCAACACATCAATTATTTTCGAAGTGACGTTCAGCAATCTCGGAATATTCGATTTGTTAGCGTGTTTGGAGAAGAATATGAGAGTATCCTCGACCTTGAATGCCGTTTCTTCTAAGATTCTCCTCATTATGTAACCTGTTCGGTAGTTACGTTGTAGATGTTGAAGAAATAGTCAAACTCATCGAGATAACAATCGTATTGAGAACGGCATCTGAGAATCGAAAGGGATATCAATTGAAGATTCTGCAAGTATAAATACCTCTTCAGAAGTTTAGATGTGTAAAATTGTGAGTCGAATGAGAAATTTCCTCTTTCTTTAGCAGATGCGATATCATTCTGAAAATGAATTGGTACAACGATCGTGTTATGGCTTCCTTACCATTATCGGGTTGTTTCTGCTTCGCGAGATGAGTTTAGCCGAATAATCTTGATAAAATTGTTCTGATTTGTATCGCACGGTATCATTCAAATTCATGGTAATGGAGCAAACATGACTATAGAAGTCTGAGCACGGAGAAATGGAATGGTTCAAGAAATGAAGGAGATGAAAGTAAGTGTCATCGCAGTTGATTGAAGAGAAAAGGAAGGTAATAACTAGCACTTTCGACATCAACAGAGAATGAATAAATTGTGATTGAGAAGGAACTGTATTTGTACTGAATTCATTGATGCTCGACAGTCAGCAGATTACATTCTGTTGTCATTTCTTCCCACACAAATGTTGAGTGGATTTCATAGATTCATCGGAAATCTTTTTTATTTCTTATGTTTTTCGATGTAGATAGATGCATTCAACTATTACGAGGAAACGCAACAGGGATGATGAACAGAAGAGGAAGAATTCAAACTTGTTTTAACAAAATGCTGTTCACTGGCGAATTCGAGAGTCTCTAATAAGTTGCCGAATAGATTGTGCGCTTTATTTGTGATTGACATACAATCGAAAAAAAATCTTTTAGACAAATGAAGGCTTGATATTCATCTATCTTTGCATGTTGGTAGTTGATTGATGAACACGAGTCTCCTTACGAACAATCTGAGTCTGCGAGAAGGAAATCAATGCGCCTTCTGAAATACAACTTACTTTTTTACGAGACCTTTCACGAGAAAACGTATCTATTGGGTGGGGTCGACGGACAGCATTTCTGCAACCTACCTCAATATTTCACGGGCGATGTTCTCATACCGAGTGCTGATATTTGGCACAATATTAGGGGATTTGGTGCATTTTCCGAAAAATGCCAGCATCGACCCAAAAAAAGTCGAAATTTTCAAAGTTTCGAAATTCTACTTTTTAAATTGGTTTCTATAGTATTTTTGCATGCTGATTCCGAAAAAATAACGAAGAAAACGATTGGAGAGCGATAAAAAGTCGAAAATCGCTATTTTCATCGAAATTTAATTTTCGTGAAAATTTTTTTCACAGGATACAGTGAGATTATTGCAGATTCGGAATCAGCGTGAAAAACTACATATATGGTAATTTTTCTAGGACCATTGATGCGTGGGCACGGATCTTATAGAAAACCGAACGAAGCGTATTGGTCGGATGGGGGTCGCGTAATCACACCAGGCTTTGTGATTGCGAAATAACAGGGGTTATTCTAGTGCTGAAATTGATTATACATACTTATTACAACATTTTATGTGCATAACCAAAGGTCTAGAAGGTGAAATTATCAAAATCGCATTTTCAGGTGTCCGAAAATGTGATTCGTTACTTTCGACAGATTCCTACGATGGAAACGGTCGAACATGACACTTGTGAAAGCTTCCATATGTTTTCTCAGAAAGTGTCAAGCTTTAAAAAGCGATTTCAATTTATTTGCACACTTTCTAGAACACATTTTGAAGATTTCGAGCTCAAAAATGTCGATTTTCATGGAAAATGAAATTTTCAGGGATCTCCAACTCACGTATTTTCATGATTTATTTACATTTCTTTGCGAAAAATACATTAATTAGTCAAGAACAAATAGTTCGGAACATTTTAGCGAGTTTAGAGAAAATTTTTTTTTCGAAGTGCTCCACTGATCATCGAAAAATTCAAAATTTGAAATTTTTTCTAATTGGCCTTAAAATAATTTAAAATTGTGAAATATGTATAAACATATTATTTTAAGAAAGAATTTCATGAATCAAAGAGCTAAAACGTGAGTTGGAGATCCCTGAAAATTTCATTTTCCATGAAAATCGACATTTTTGAGCTCGAAATCTTCAAAATGTGTTCTAGAAAGTGTGCAAATAAATTGAAATCGCTTTTTAAAGCTTGACACTTTCTGAGAAAACATATGGAAGCTTTCACAAGTGTCATGTTCGACCGTTTCCATCGTAGGAATCTGTCGAAAGTAACGAATCACATTTTCGGACACCTGAAAATGCGATTTTGATAATTTCACCTTCTAGACCTTTGGTTATGCACATAAAATGTTGTAATAAGTATGTATAATCAATTTCAGCACTAGAATAACCCCTGTTATTTCGCAATCACAAAGCCTGGTGTGATTACGCGACCCCCATCCGACCAATACGCTTCGTTCGGTTTTCTATAAGATCCGTGCCCACGCATCAATGGTCCTAGAAAAATTACCATATATGTAGTTTTTCACGCTGATTCCGAATCTGCAATAATCTCACTGTATCCTGTGAAAAAAATTTTCACGAAAATTAAATTTCGATGAAAATAGCGATTTTCGACTTTTTATCGCTCTCCAATCGTTTTCTTCGTTATTTTTTCGGAATCAGCATGCAAAAATACTATAGAAACCAATTTAAAAAGTAGAATTTCGAAACTTTGAAAATTTCGACTTTTTTTGGGTCGATGCTGGCATTTTTCGGAAAATGCACCAAATCCCCTAATATTGTGCCAAATATCAGCACTCGGTATGAGAACATCGCCCGTGAAATATTGAGGTAGGTTGCAGAAATGCTGTCCGTCGACCCCACCCAATAGATACGTTTTCTCGTGAAAGGTCTCGTAAAAAAGTAAGTTGTATTTCAGAAGGCGCATTGATTTCCTTCTCGCAGACTCAGATTGTTCGTAAGGAGACTCGTGTTCATCAATCAACTACCAACATGCAAAGATAGATGAATATCAAGCCTTCATTTGTCTAAAAGATTTTTTTTCGATTGTATGTCAATCACAAATAAAGCGCACAATCTATTCGGCAACTTATTAGAGACTCTCGAATTCGCCAGTGAACAGCATTTTGTTAAAACAAGTTTGAATTCTTCCTCTTCTGTTCATCATCCCTGTTGCGTTTCCTCGTAATAGTTGAATGCATCTATCTACATCGAAAAACATAAGAAATAAAAAAGATTTCCGATGAATCTATGAAATCCACTCAACATTTGTGTGGGAAGAAATGACAACAGAATGTAATCTGCTGACTGTCGAGCATCAATGAATTCAGTACAAATACAGTTCCTTCTCAATCACAATTTATTCATTCTCTGTTGATGTCGAAAGTGCTAGTTATTACCTTCCTTTTCTCTTCAATCAACTGCGATGACACTTACTTTCATCTCCTTCATTTCTTGAACCATTCCATTTCTCCGTGCTCAGACTTCTATAGTCATGTTTGCTCCATTACCATGAATTTGAATGATACCGTGCGATACAAATCAGAACAATTTTATCAAGATTATTCGGCTAAACTCATCTCGCGAAGCAGAAACAACCCGATAATGGTAAGGAAGCCATAACACGATCGTTGTACCAATTCATTTTCAGAATGATATCGCATCTGCTAAAGAAAGAGGAAATTTCTCATTCGACTCACAATTTTACACATCTAAACTTCTGAAGAGGTATTTATACTTGCAGAATCTTCAATTGATATCCCTTTCGATTCTCAGATGCCGTTCTCAATACGATTGTTATCTCGATGAGTTTGACTATTTCTTCAACATCTACAACGTAACTACCGAACAGGTTACATAATGAGGAGAATCTTAGAAGAAACGGCATTCAAGGTCGAGGATACTCTCATATTCTTCTCCAAACACGCTAACAAATCGAATATTCCGAGATTGCTGAACGTCACTTCGAAAATAATTGATGTGTTGATACGTGACAGTCAAGAAAAGGAAGTATTTGATGTGAATAAGAAATATGAATGGAAAACATTCTTCCTGTTTCAGATTGTGATTGATCCTTATGTGAAGATACGTGACCGTCTTGCTGTTATAGACGAGATGGGACGGAACAATGGGATCAGTCGCGTTGGAGTGAATAGACTAAGAAGAATAGCAATCGATCTCAAGGAATCCACGGCCATCCTCTTTATGGTTACTTTCATACGCACGTTTCAACAATTGCGAAGAATGTTGCAGGCGACTCCTTGGTTGAACAAAACAGATAAATTCGGGTTGGATCGACTTTCTGAATTCCTAACTACTCTCGAAGAGATCACAATCATGAGTGATTTCGATGAATTGGATTCCAATTTGACGACATGGAGAAGTATCGATCGCTACGTTACTTCAAAGTACTTTGAGTACAGCAGAAGGTTGATTGGTGAGGATAAGAAACTACTCAGACCTTTGATTGTTTCAGATCAACGGGATGCACTCAATTCGATGTTATTCATCCTTTTGTCACTCTGAAAAATGAGATTGAGAATAGTGTGGAAACGGGAAAAGTGCGTCTTCCTTTTCACTCACTTCTTGTGTATTTCAATCTCAGGACTGGCAGATCTTCACAAGAGCAACGGAGAGATTGGTGTACAATGCATTCAATGGGGTTCAATTCAATGCCATCGTCCTTCTCGCTCCTATTTTCTACCCGATTCTGTGGGAAAATTCAAGCGACACAACTCTGGTACTGCTCCCGATCTTTCCATTGTGAAGTCAACAGTAACGCGATGATTCATTCAAAAGCTTGGACAATTCTTCGCACTAAACTATGTTCACTCAGCTTGGATTCGCAGCAGTTCTTGCCTATGAGATCTTCCATTCATTCATCAAGAATGAAATGGCCAATAGCAGTGCAGTATTCAGACAAGAGGCCGATTGCGTCATTGATCATTTCAACTCGAGTTGCAAAGTGTGGGCTAAGGTGAGAAGAATGACGACGAAGACTAAGGGAAAGGAATTCAGAGCTCGTGTAGTAGTGGTGAACAGACATTCGAAGAGGATGGGCCGGATGTAGAGGGATTGAGAGTGGCGTTCGATTTATTGAGGAAGATTTATCGAGAGGATGAATTGAAGGTACATTTATATCCATGAAGGGTATCTCAGAATCAGTTCTTAACTATTCCGAAATCCAGGAACTCCAGTACCCCGAACTCGGAATAAATCGAGAGGAAGCGTTCTTTTACGCAATCGGAGTCCGATTTTGTAGTGCTTTTGAGGATGATGTGGGTAATTTCGACCATAATAACAAGATAGTTGGTCGATATGGATGAGCACTCCTCTGATAATGTTCGATTGAATGCCGTCGTTTCCATGCTGCCCGAATTCTCCGCTGCATTTGGATGCCAGATCAGAGATGAAGAATATTCGAGAGAGGTGGGAAGAAGACAGATTCCTTCAAGACAATAAGTGATTCACAGAGTTCGAGCTGCTACTTATTCGGTCCTCATTCGGGAATGCAGATAAATAGATTTCCGAGTGATGCAAGTGTAACAAAAAAAAACTCTATTTAGCGACATTCTCTAGAAATTAAGATTGAGCGCACCACCGATCATATTGACTTTGGAAATAAAGAGAGCTCAACTAATGCTGAAATTATTGAGGTTGATAGCACATTGTGAAGATTCATGAATGTTCTTATTGCAGATACATGCTAACGATAGTGATGGCGGAGTCAATGGGAGTGGGGATGATCTCATTGCTACGCAATCAATTAAAAAAAAAATGAGTTGACCATCTCATTTTAGAATGAAAATATTGAAATAGTTGAAGAAAATGGAAGTGAGAAAGTGCCAACTGTTTTGGAATGGAACGAAGAAGTTGGCAATGCAACTATTCAAGTCAGTAGTTTTTTTTTCAAATCACATATTCCGAGAAGAAAAGTGAGCGGAACTCTTATGCGCTTAGGAGATTTGATGATTCTGCTGTGATACAATATTTCGAGTGCATGCATTCAAAAAGGATCTAATGGACATGGATTGCAGATAGCGAATCCTACAAGCACAGATGATTACGAAAGTAGATACGAAATCGAAGATAATCTCATCCTGTGATATTATCAAAACTTCATTTTTATTTATTATACTATTCTCACTGTTCTAACTTCATGCTTTATTTCGGGACTATATCTATTCGGTGAGCAATGTCAATCGATAAATGATCTCTGCATAGTATCTACATTAATTTAAATGATGTGGGTTTCATGATCGCGATACGCAGAATATGAAATAAATGAAGAATATAAGTTTATATATATCATATCATATCATATCATATTTATCCTGACATCAGGCAATGGGCCTGCAGGAGGTAACATCATTGGGGAGGGGATCGAGATCTTCGTTCTCAAAGTGTCGGAGGGTCAAGGGTTGGGATCTTCTTAGATGTGTCATCTCAAATGTCCGTCGCTCTTAGTCGATTACGATTACGATTAAGTTTATATATATATATATAATAAATATAAGTTTAAGGAATGGAAGACTTTTGTTAGTGGTGTTTGATGATTAAAAATAATCGCAAAAATTATTTTACAAAAAATATTCTTTAAACGTTCTGAGCCACAATTGTAACGCCAGAAAAAGGTAGTAATCAGTTTTCGATTATCATTTTCTTCTATAAGAAAACGCACTTACCGTAATACATACCTCGTGCTTCAAATTTGAAATCTCGCAGTTTTCATCGAGTTCCGTTGTTTTGAATGATTTTTTAGCTTGTTTTGGCGTTGCCATATCGATGAAAGTTTCCCACGGGCTCATATAATATTCATTATTTCTCATACGACAGTCATTATAACTCGTTTAACTTAATTTGAGGGAGGCTTGCAGTATACATGGAGTTTTTTCTTAATTTTTTCCTTTGAAGTATGACTACTCGCAAAGCTGATGACTCTGCTGAAGTGGAGGCAAAGAATCTCATGATCATACAACGCATAGACATATGTGCTGAGGCTATTTTGGACAAGGTTAGCGTCTTACTCGAGAGCAAATCGATTTCTTCGTTCCCTCCTTGTTTTTTCATGCTCGTCGGTTATGTTATAGGCAACTCACACGGCACTCTACAAGTTCAACACCGCAGCTCGTGCCTGGGAGAAAACTGAGGTCGATGGAGCGATGTTCATATACAAACGAGTTAGCTACATTTTGTTATTTATGGTTGTTTGAGGTAGTATAGAATATTTCGCACTTTAATATATCTCTTAAGGCGGATCATCCGATGTATTCACTAATGATCGCCAATCGC
>LS541009.1:10359-45620 GCA_900490775.1 Pristionchus maxplancki
CGTTTCGTTAACATTCGCTACTTATTACAGACAACAAGAACTGGAATGAATTAAACATTGAAAAAATGACAGTTCATGTGTTCCTATGTTTACTGTTGTTAAACACAGGGAACTATTCTTCCGTTGTTTAACGGAAACCAAAAGTGGGCGGAGTTAGGCGGGTCTAAATCGCGATTGTCGATGAAATTGGGGCCGTGCTCACCGTATGTGCGTGAGAGATGTTGGGAAAAGCGCGTGTCAAAGGCGTAAATAGTGCGCGGCTCCGGATTTGACGGCTCTAAACCACGCCCCCTCAAATTCGAACTTTTTCGTTTTCGTAGTGCCTTGTCTGTATTGTATACTGTTAATTTCAAGGGTATTATGGCCTTATTCGATGCTCGGGCTCGTGATAAGGCCCGGGAGCTCTCCGCGTATCGAGACCAGCGATATAATGTGAGTTTCGAAGCAAATCATTATGTTTAAAGTTGCTTTCTTCAACATTCTATCAAGAGGCCATGTTGCTAGGGACAATTATATTTTATTTTTAGGGTTCTCTTCGAGATCAAGAAGTGCAGCTGAAAAATTCAACCACTTTGTACGTTGGAAACCTCTCATACTACACTCGAGAAGAGCAGGTTCGCTTAATTTGACTTAATGCTACTTTTAAATATTTTATTTTTCAATTTATTGTTCGAAATTACAGGTATACGAGCTATTCGGAAGAGCGGGCGACGTTCGTCGTGTCATTATGGGACTGGATCGCTTCAAGAAGACTCCTTGCGGATTCTGTTTCGTCGAGTTTGTTGAATTCCTTCTCTTGTTTTTACTGATTTCTTACCTAGTAATTCACATGATTATCTTGGACCATTGAATTTTGTCTATTATTTGACTGTTCAGATACTACACGCGAGAGGAAGCGGAGAATGCTATACGGTGTGTGAATGGAACTCGATTGGACGATCGAGTCATTCGGTAAGAATTGTTCCTAGAAAGTTATTGGCAATATATTCATTTAAAATGTTTCCTTTTCATCAATTTACTTTTCTAGAACCGATTGGGACGCCGGATTCATCGAGGGTAGGCAGTTCGGAAGAGGAAAACACGGAGGACAGGTTAGTTTCCGATGTTATAGAGATTCGGCGTTCTTTTTTTCCTGTCACCTTAAACTTTTATATATTCAATTCTTCAAGGTTCGAGACGAGTACAGAAAGGATTTCGATCCCGGAAGAGGTGGATGGAACAAGATTGTCTCTACGAGAAGTGAGTAATCTATTCATTTTTTTATTACTGAGAACATGCAATTCCTTTTGGCATTGCCACATACTTTAACCCTGTTTGCCTTGACCCTAAGATAATTTCTTTCAGACAACGAGCCCGTATGATCTCCCACCAATCCGTTATTTGCAGTTATTACTTTCGCAATCATAATTAATTATTATTGTTCGCGCTCATTGGTTGTCTGATCTGTACAGCGATGCTGTAATACCTGTTATAAATATTGATCTTGTTCAATCCATCGTTACATCACTATCATATGTGTTGTGGTGATCCGTTCGTGTCGGAGTGTCGTCCTTATCTGTGATTCGTGATCTACCCTTGTGAATCCGTTATAGCTCCATTCTTTGACGCTCTGCTTTCATCTCCTTTCAAATTTTGATCGAACTTCCACATTTTCCCGTTTTTTTCATCGCTCTCATTCTCATAGGACTACAGTAGGCATTGGAATGACAATAATTCATTCTAATGCATACATTTCTCTTCTCCGTTTCGTAATGAAATGGGAGGATGCTCCATTGTCATTCATCTCATCCCGTCTCATTCCTTTCCTTTAATGTCCTTCTCCAGCTATTTTTCCTTTTTAGATGTCTGCCTAATTATCACATTATTTTTTCAGGCTCGAGTCTTCTTTCTAGTACGGTAGATAAGAGCATACGTTTGAGAATCTAATCAGAGGGGCAAGGGTTTTTATTTACCATTCCCGCGCACGTCTCATTGCACCCATCACCTCTTCGATTCTTCTCCTCTTTTCCGCATAAACTAGTAGTATCACCCATTTGTTTTCTTCCCATACTCTCACTTGCAATTCTCCTTCACTGCCAACCATTTTCTCTTCTTTTTATAGTTGCATTTCCTTCCATTCAGTCTATGCGTCATTCACTTCAGTTTTTGTACTGTTCGCGTTCTCAAGTTTTCTCAGATACTTTATTGTCCGTCTAAGACCTGGGTCGATTGCAGTCGATAAACCCATCTGAAACCCTCCTCCTCGTTTCTTCCTAGGTTCTGCCCTTAGGTCTCTTCTCATTCCATCTTCGTCTCTCCTTCCATCGGGATTAGGTTGGGAAGGGGTGGACTCCAATTTAGCGGTACACTTCTCTTGCCTCTTCCACCCTCCATCTCTTCTTCCCTTTCTCGTTCCATTCAATTGTGTCCTCTTCTTCCATTTCATCCGACTCTATCACTCATGCCTACCGTATCCCTAAAATGTTATTGCTATACTTTTTTTAAAAACATATCTCGCGCATGTTTTCGAGCAGATGTTCTCATAGCTTCTCTCCTCCTCCTCGCTCACTATATTTACCTTCTCAGTTCTCAAGAATTACTCTATATCTCTTCCCCCTCTGATCCTCCTCCTCTCTATCACCAATTTGTCTCGAGCCTTCTCCCATATCAACTAATCACTCAAGTGTAAGGGGGAATCACTCACTGTCCCTTCCTTCCCCTTTCTCCATCTCATTTCGCCATTCAATCGGAAGCCCCAATCCATTAACCTTCGCCCGACCTCTAATTTTAATATCCGATGGTGTGGATTGAGTGGGTACTCCCTCTCTCTCCCTTGATTCAGAGACACTGAATCGCCCCCGTGTCCAGAATGTGAACAGGTGCGCGAATCTGACCAGTCTGTCACACACTCACTCTCTCCAATCACTCTAGATTGCCTCCCCTCTCTCCCCCCTCAGGCTCTCCCTTCTAACAGCTTCATCTCATAATTCGCGCGCAGCAAAAAGCGGTGCGAAGTCGTGAGAGAATTTAATGAGACGAGTTAGCAAAGTCGCCGCCCGCTCGCCATTTGTATAGATGACAAGTGTGATTCCATCCTTTCCCTAGCCTCTCATTTCCATTCATTTCCTCACTCGGCCTTTGATGTATCATCCGCGCTATGTGATAGTTCTCACATGAAAGGGAACCCTCAAACGCACGCTAATGTCTGTTTTTTTTTCAAAAAAGAGCCTGAGCTTGTGATTTTTGATGCCATTGAACTCACAATTTCATGTGTGCAACAGTCACTCTTCCTCGTTCTCTGAATAGATGCCGTTAGTGAAATACCGACTGTGCAAACGAGCCGGGATCGCTGTAGATTGTAAAGGAGGGGGATCATCCATTTCCCCATTAGTTTCTCTCCCTCCTCCCCTCTCTCAATCGAGATGGAATGGGATGATAAGCCCCCGTTCCTTCTGTTCCCTTCTCTCTCCCTTCTCCTCTTCTCCCATCAGTCCAAAGCGGGGACTGTCCCCTCCCCCCCTCAGGAATGCTTCGCTGACAGCTGCTCTATCTCTTGCTATCTCGTTCGACCCCAGAGGCGCAGTCCCCCCCCCCCCTTGCCCCCTCCCACATTCTATCTCATCTGGGCTCTCTTCCTGATGTGAGAGAGCAAGTATGGCCATATTGCACTCCCTTTCCTCCAATGAGATGACTCTGTCCTCTCCTTCCATTCTCTCCTTCCTTACTTCCCCTCGTCAATCATATTCGAGTTGGTTCCATCAGTGTCTCACCTCTCCAGATTACTCATACCATGCCGCTTTTCTTTCCCTCCTTTTCGTCTCTCTTTCATTCACTTCTCCTCGTCTCTCCCCTCTCTCCATCACTTCTTTTTCATATTCTCCTCTCAAGAGTGAACAGTTGCGACGAGAAGGATGACACCTTACCTCAGTTTGCCTTTCCTTTCTTTTCTTCTTTCCTTTTTCCATCCTCCTATCTCTCCGTATCAAACCCTGGTGTGTGCTCAGAGTACCTTTAATCCTCCCTTCCCGCACTCGGTATCTCTATCACTTTGCATTCCTATTCTGTAGCCGCCCTTCCACCCTTTTAATCCATCAGTAGTCACTATTCCTCTTCCTCTTCCTCCTCCTTCCATTGTCTGATTGTCGATGCCAGATTGTTCGTAGATTGAATGAATGATTGCATCAATATCCGCCTCCTCCTCCCGCTCTCATTTGCTTCCTCCCCCTCTCGTTCTCTCCCTTCTTTCTCATTACCCTCCCCCTCTCTTCTCTGTTCGCTTTCCCTCTCTCATTAACAGTAATCCCTCATCTCATGGTAGGAATAAGAAGGGATGGGATGTAGTCATGACTACGAAGTGAAGCATCTCTGTAAATAGCGGGCCAATAGATGAGATGAGGAGGGATTGAGGGAATAGAAGTGTCGAAATTCTGGGCCGGGTTTCACAAGATTCAAGTATCTAGATGGAGAGAGGGGATCAGTGATCGGAAGCGGGGTGTGAATATCCGCCTATTGAGTGTCCCCTGTCCATTGATGGATAGACTGACACTGTGCCAACACTAGTTTATACGGTGAATTAAACAGAGCGAGAGGGGGGATATCAAGGGGAGATCGGGAGGAGGAGGAGGAAGGTGCACTCACTATTCCATTCATGAGAGAATCGAGAGTGGAGGAAGAGATCAACACGAACATTGAAGGGATGGAGAGATTGAGGGACAACCCGTTTTGACTTGCGAGGCAGAGGTAGAGAGAGGTGGATGGGGTTGCTATTAAAATCGTGCGAGTCCTGAGCATATTTGTCTGTAATTCAAGGAAAATTCGTCTAATCTGGGAGGATCGAGTCTTCCTCCGTCTATCTCACCACATTCATCACTCCACTTTTCTCATTTTCTCCCCGCTTCCGCCGTGCCTCTTAAATCCATCTGGATCACCTCTCTCCATCTCCCTACCCATCCTCCTCCCTCCCCCTCCCTCCCCCTCCTCCTCCATCCACTCTATCTTCCGCTATTCCCTCATGGAAGAACACAAACACTCCGGGTTGTTCTCGCGCCTCTGCATTCTTACAGCTTGTTGTGAACATATGTTGAAACTTCTTGCTGCCTCTCTCATTTTCGCACACTCTCTCGCTGTCTGGCAGGCTTGATCTTTTCCGAAACATTCCATTGATTTAGTGATTCATAGAGAGATGTGGAAAGTTCTTGTCTCAATGACAGTTCATGTGAATGACTCATAACCTCCATTTCTTCTCCACTCAATCTATTCATATCGTCCTCCTCCCTCGCACCTTCATTCTCTTCATAAGTGGCTGTGCCCACTCATTCATTCACACCTTGTTTCTTGACCCCTTGTCTGTCTCAATGAGACGGTTCCCTGCTCTGGCCTTGTTCGATCCGTATTGTCAACTTCCCTGAAGCCGAATACCCGTTCTTTGATCGTGTGTCTCTCTCCAGCCTGATCTTTGATCTCTCCAGTGAATGACGGGGAAGTCGGAGGGTGCGCCCACATCCGGTCCTCCAGCCTCCAACGGGACGGAGCATCTTCCCGTCGTGTCCAAGTTCTCCATCCGATTCAATGATGGGGACGGACTGGTGATGCACGGGGGAGAGCTGCTCAAGGGAAGCATCCTGGTCGAAGTAAGTGTCGTTACTTGAATATCAGTCTGTATCTAACCTCCGAACTACTCTGAGACGTTAATTGCATACGAATCACGACTAGCGATGATTCATAACCTTTGTAACTGTTACATTAAATTAGTGAATGTCGCCTTGTGAGATGATAAATACTGAATAATGGATGATTGATTGCAGCTGAACGAGAAGACGACTCTGCAAGCAGTGAAGGTGCAGATCAAGGGACGCGCCACCTGGTTGGGAGATGGACAGGCAAAGGCAGAGTATGAGAAGGTACGGTAGGCTACGGTAGTTGAGAGACGATAATCGATTAGGTCAGGTTGATTTATGCGTCTACCCAGTGCGCGCACGCTTTTTTAATGGCTTAGAGGGGGTTTAGTGACTGCCCCCTGCCCCGTTCTCCATCTCTCGTTCTCTCGTTTAGGTCGTTTCTTGTGGGGCTCGTATAGAGGGAGGGGGCTTATGAGGGGAGGAAGGGGAATTGAGACGAGGAGGAGATAGACGAGTTGATTAGAAGGGAACATGTACTGAAACGAGTGGAGGGAATTGGAGGGAGAGGGAGAGGGGAAGGATGAGTGATGGGTCTGACGACGAGTTTGTTGGATTGGACCGTTCGAATGAGTCCTATATCTGCCGGGGTAATGGAGGGAGTCTTCTCTTGAGTAGCGGGGAGAAGATTGGTTGTTGTTCGCTGCAGTGTGTGAGTAGAGGGCCCGATGAGTGGATGCATGTGCAGGGTGGGGACAGGGAAAAGAGAAAGTCCGGGCCGATTTGAGATGTAGGGGAGAGGGGATGAAGTGTTGTGAGGGCGACAGTAAACAATTGTGTTGTTGACAACTAATGGCAATTGTAGGTGTACTTCAACCAAGACATGACGTTGCTGGAGCGTCCTCCAGGCCGTCCGGAGCCAGGTCACTTTCCCTGGAACGCCCACTACCTGTACACTCTTCCCTTCGAGTGTCCCATTCCCAAGGTATGATGAGGTCTGAATTTTAATCGCGATGGACATACTTCTGCAAATTTGGAGGAATAAGTGAGGCTCTTTCAGGGCTGTCCGACCTCCTACGAGAGTCCGTTCGGCAGCATTCGCTACTACGTAAAGGCGACACTCATAGAGGAGGACGAACACGGACAGAGAGGAGTCACCGTGAGTGATCTTTGATCTCTGATATTGTGAGATAGACAAAATGCATGGCTCCAATTCCAATTCAGTTCATTGGAGTGTTACGGAAATTACTACATTATTCATCCTTTCTGTATAATGCACTAATTTCCGTAGCACCAATACACCAATGAATAATTTGTTGAATTATACGCTCTTGGATCCTTCTAGAATTTTTTATCTTCTCTATTAACATCCATTTCAGAAGGAACACTATGTAAAGAAGGCGTTCATGCTGCTCGCGCCGTGGGATCGTCTCCCGCCCACCAATGGAGAGCCAGTCACCGTATCAGACGCCGACTTCTACGGCAAATGCTGCTGCAAGGGCAAGGTACGGTTTGAGCCTGGTCGTGCTTCAGCAATTGCAAAAAATAAGTTATTATTCTGATTTGTCAGCTCGCCGCCGATCTCTCGCTATCCAAGTCGGTCTTCGTCCCCGGAGAGGACGTCTTCGGAAGCATCAAGCTCAACGGCAAGAAGCCCAAGAACATCCTCGATCAGGTACGGCGGTCGGCGGGTACGGTAGACATTGATTTATCGATTGCAGATCGAAGTGCGACTGGTCGATCGAGTTCTACGTGTGGGCACTCCCGAGAAGATGGGCGCCAGTCCCTACAGGTATCGATTTTTGATTTCCGAAAATCGATAATTTTGAATAACTACAGAACGCTGGTGGCGAATCGACTGGACCGGTCAGCGGACAAATCGAAGGGCAGTGGAGATACGATAGACGGCGTCTACTTTCTGACCATCCCACCCTGCAATCCCTCGACCAAGGTGAGGAGTATCTCTCTTTCGCACTCTCTCTCACTTCTCTGACTGTCGAGAGATCGTGTGAAATGAAGATGGAGGACTGAAGTATTCATTCAAGGGCCAATTCGACAAGGAAACTGGAGAGCTGGCAGAGTTGGCGCCCAATGGACTCGCCGCCAAGCAGTTCCCAGGTGCCGTTGGGTTTCAAGGTCAGATTTAAAGAATATGGGAATTCAGGCATAATGGAGTCGCCCTCGACAGCGACGCTGCGCTTCCGTCGTCAGCCCTACCTCCGCATCCAATACGCCGTCCAGGTGAGAGGAATCTGATGCCTATGACGTCGTTGTCTTCGAGAAGTTGCTTTCCAATTAATAAAGTTAAGGTGTCCATCGGCGACATCGTCATTCTCGAGGCACCCATCACCGTTGCGGAGTTGAGCCATGTGGGAGGAGGAGGTCAGAGGGGGTCTTTGAACGTGGGTTGAAACACAAAACCACAAAAAAATAAAAGGCGATAATACTAACTGTTTGCCTTTCGCAGACTTCCCCCTGCAATCGTTCGTGGCCGGCTCTCAGCCGATAGAGGAGGCTGCCGATGTGGGAAAGAGCGCCTTCGGAGGGCCATTCGCGTACACCCCAGTGTACCCCGTGCGGATGGGAGTGAAGGTGGAGAGGAAGGAGGAACCGAAGGAGAGGGAGGAGCAGAGCAACAATGGCGTCAGCGATATGGTTAGTTGACGCGCTTGGGGTGATGACGTGATTAAAGTGAGATTATTCAGACTGGCGTTTCCTCCTCTACGACAACGCACAACTCGCCTCCCGAAGCCCGTCAGCAGGGGGGAGGCGAGGTACCGACGCCCTCGCTCTCTCCAGTGAGTGTGCACGCGGAAAATATTAGGGAGGATGAGGAAGAGAAGGAATCCACCAGTCCGGTGCAGGTTACGGTGGAGGAGCCCGTTACGGTAACAAGGGAACCCCATAAGTGGGCCTCCTAACTGAGTAAATTTGATATCACATGTCGAAAGGGACCCCTCAGGGAAGTCCGAATCAACTCTAACATTATTGGATAATTGTTTCCTAAGACCCGAAAATCGATTATCAAAATGCGCCTATTTTGTGTGGGAAATTCCAATTCGCCTTGCCCAGACTAGTGTACGAGACGCAGAGCTCTCCGAGCATGTCTCCATTGGCGCAGCCGGTAGTGCGTTAGCGTTGCTTTTTGAAGGTTGCTGGTTCGAATCCTTTTGCAAAAGGAATGTTTTGCTGTATTTTTCGAACTGTTCCTGTCTATTTTTGTGTCTGAATAACCTTATATAAAACGGTCAATAAGTTTTTGCAAATAAAATTTGTTCAGTTTGGCTGGGACGATAGATCAGGTTTTGCATACACCAAAAGTGAGTAAATTCATTAAGAAGTCATCATTCGGACACAAAAATAGACGGAAAGCGTCTGAAAAATACAGCAAAACATTCCTTTTGCAAAAGGATTCGAACCAGCAACCTTCAAAAAGCAACGCTAGCGCACTACCGGCTGCGCCAATGGAGACATGCTCGGAGAGCTCTGCGTCTCGTACACTAGTCTGGGCAAGGTGAATTGGAATTTCCCACACAAAATAGGCGCATTTTGATAATCGATTTTCGGGTCTTAGGAAACAATTATCCAATAATGTTAGAGTTGATTCGGACTTCCCTGAGGGGTCCCTTTCGATATGTGATAACAAATTTACTCAGTTAGGAGGCCCACTTATGGGGTTCCCTTGTAAGTGAATTGTATATTGATTTTTTAAAACAAATGTAATATAATAATTTCCAGAAGACAGAAGTGCACACGTCGGAGCGCGTAGAGGAGGTGAAGAACGATGAGGGAGAAGTGGTGGGAACGATCACCACGAAAGTGACTACGACGGAGAGTAGCACGACACAGGTGAGCCCGTGGGGAGGGGGTGCGTGCTAGACGCGACGGGTTAGAAAGAGCGAGGAGAGGGAGACTGAATGCTATTGCAGGTGGTTGAGATGAGTGGCGAGGGAGAGGAGGCAGTGCGTGAGGTGGGAGAGAGACTGGCCGATGGGTGGACGGAGGAGGAGGGAGACGAGGGAGTGGAGAGGGTCGAGCAGAGCAGTAGTGTCGTCCATGGAGAGGATGGAGAGGTACGGTAGATTGATTGGACTGGCTTACGGTAGACTGAGAGTATCGATTGCAGGTGATTGCCACGACGACGACGACGAAGATTCTGAAGAGAGTGAAGAGAGAACTGAAGGAGGACGGAGAGGAGGAGAACGAGGAGGAAGATAGTGAGAAGAAGAAGCAAGAAGTAGAAGAGTAGAGGTCACTGTAGACTCCGCCCCCTTCCCGGTTTATTATTGTATTCGCCCGCTTCTTCCCTTCCTATGTACTGCCTATCCGCTGTGATTGCACCGTGCGTATTCTTTCCACTTTTCCGCACTTTTGAATACTTTTATAGAGATTGTTTGCTCCCTTTCCCGCTCTCACCGTTTCAAACCAAATGATATATAGTTTATTCTCAAAGATTGTCTATCTTACCTACCATATATGCAGCGAAATTCCATTGAATAGAAGGCATAATAGATGGAATAGAATGCAGAGGCTAGTATTCATATCGCCCCCTTAATCCCTCCGATTGCTTCTCAGCTCTTATTCAATGATCACTCAATCAATCAATTACCGTATGCCGCTTGCATGATCATTCTCTGTCGAGACTCAGTCATAGCTGATCTTATATTCTGTGTATTCATTCGCCTTGTTTAATTCTGTTGATTATTTGCCCCCCTGTCCATCGAATGAATGAATGTTTTATGCTGAGATTGAGGAGGTGGATAATACAACCAGTAGAGATCGATAGTGACGTCGTCAGAGGACTGTCTTACTGCACAGTGATTGGAGTGTAGAACTTGACACGGGCATTCAGATACATGTTCTTGTAGACCTAAACAAGGTTATCGATCGGGGTAGATCATCGACTACCGTATACCTCATTGGCGATGTTCTTCCACTGGCCTCTGGTGGCGAGAGGAGCGTTGCCCACTCGTACCGTACCCTTCTGCAATGGGGTTCGATGGGTAGATCAGGGGGGCAGATCGCTTACGAATCGGTAGGGGGTGCCCGAGTTGGACTCTGCAACGGTTCTCAAGAAGGATACTGCACCGAACTCGGGGACGTAGGTTCCGACCAGATTCTGCTGGGGAGTATCTCTGAAGGATCTCGTTTTTGAGAGCGGAAATTCCGAAATCCCAACCTAATGACGATATCTTCGGGAGTGTATCCAGAGAGTGAGTATTGTACACCGAAGGCCTGGACTCGCAGAGTGTTGAGGGCTTTCAGGATCTGAAAAGGGAATTACTGGATCTCAATGACAGATCGATAGTACCGCGTTGTCCAAATCGTTCTGGATCCGTCTATTGGCGTCAGCGAGCGAAGCACTCTGACCGGGGTAAGCAACCGAGTTGGCGATAGTCGTGTGCTGGAATACGGTAGGTTACGGTAGGAGTACGGTAGGAGTACGGTGCTCACCGCTGCTGCCGTAGTGAAGAACGTCCATCCGATGGGCGGGCTGAAGTCGAAGGTGAACGTCGGATTCTGGAGCAGCTGGGCATCGGATCCTGAAGACTACCGTAACCCCTAGGCTACCGTACTCTCGTACCTGATCCGGCGGGTCCGCAGGCGAGGGTTACTGTAGCGAGTAGGGGCAGGAGGTAGATCATGATGATGAGAAGGGAGTGAGGAGATGAGGAGAGAGTGGACCATTTATAGGGCTGGATCTGAATGGACGAAGGGTTTCTTTACGAGTGAGGGCGGATTCGAACATTTTCTCGTCTTTCGATTTCTCATTATCACTAGCTCAGTCGGAGAAGCGAGGGAGTATGTGAAATGGAGAGACCAGAACATTACTCGCGGATTGAATGGGAACGCATCTGAATCACTTTCTATTTGGAATCTGAGAGAGGTCGCGGCATTTTATTGCACGAGCATAAAAACCAAATGGCTGTCACGTTCGAGAACGCGATTATCGATTGATTTGACTTGAAATTAAAATATAGAAATGAGTGAAGGAGAGATCTGCCCTCACTTCTCCTCTCTTCCCTGGTGAGGAGTGGTCACAATGAATGATTCCTCCCTCCACTACTTCTACTTCCCTTGTGTCGCCGTCATCTTAGCACTCATAGTGGATGCCGTGAAGAAGAAGACCTCCTTCCCTCTCCCCGAATCCGTCCTTCTCTTCCTCATCGCCGTCGCTGCAAGGTAGGTCAAAATCGGCTACCGTATCCCATTCGATTATCAATCGTCCCATTACCGTACCCCTTGCAGTTTCTTCATCCATGCCTTCCTCAATCAGCAAGAGCGCGAAACGATCCGCAAGGAGTACCTCTGGTTGGATATGCAACCCGACGCCATCCTGGGGGTACGGTAGCTTCTGTCTTACCGTAACCCCACCGTCCCTTCAGATTCTGCTGCCTCCTCTTCTGTTCGAGTCGGCGTACAAAGTCAACATGTCGTTCTTCCTCTTCCGCATCAGGGTAATCGATCGATACCGTATCCCAATCAGTCTACCGTATCCCAAGTGATCTACCGTACTCCTAGATGATCATCACTCTCACTGGCGCCATCTACATTCTCACTGCCGCTCTCGTCGCCGCAGTCTACGTGCCCATCTTCAACATCATCTCTGGCTGGCACTACTACGTGGTTCGTCGACTACCGTAATCCGAAGCTACCGTACACCGCCAGTTGTCGATAATCTACCGTACCCCTTGCAGTCGTGCATCCTCGCCAGTATCCTCGTCGCGACGGACCCGGTCGCTGTCGTGTCCATTCTCGAATCGATGGGCGCCCCGTTACGGTAGGATTATCGACTAGCCTACCGTACCCCTACCGTAATTCCTCCAGACTGCGGATCCTGATCGAGGGCGAGAGTCTGCTCAACGACGGACTGGCCATTTTCGCGTTCAAGTTCTTCCTGCGACTGTTTCAGCAGGTGGGATACTGTAGGAGTACTGTAGGCGTACTGTAGTGACCTACCGCACGGCAGATCGTGGAGAAAGACAAGGAAGATGAGGGCGGTCTGGTGCATACGATGACCTACCTCACGCGATGTGTGGTGC
The DNA here is from genome assembly GCA_900490775.1 of Pristionchus maxplancki. NCBI lineage: Eukaryota > Metazoa > Nematoda > Chromadorea > Rhabditida > Neodiplogasteridae > Pristionchus > Pristionchus maxplancki. The sequence continues at coordinate 22,997 of LS541009.1, forward strand.
TCTCGCCGCTGGTCGGCATTCTATTAGGCCACGTATCGCTGTGGATCATGAGCCACGTCGAAGAGAACAAGCGGAAACAGGTGGTTGATCTTTGATCTCTAGATTGATCTTTGATCTCCGTTCAGTGCACTCTCCTCCTCTGCGTGTATGTCTCGTACCAGATGTGCGATCAGGTAGGATCAGGAGCGCTCGGGCTGGTCTGCATGGGCCTTGCCATCTCGCATCTCAAGTGAGTCTCGGTGATCTTTGATCTTTGATCTTTGATCTTTGATCTTTGATCTTTGATCTTTGATCCTTCCAGAGAGCAGCTCGCTGCCGAGACTGACCACATGGCGCACGAGTTCTGGTCGACGCTCGGCTACATTGCGAACGCCGTCATCTTCGTGTTTGCAGGTTGATCTCTGATCTCTGATCTTTGATCTTTGATCTCTGATCTTTGATCTCCCAGGAGTCGCCGTGGCGTCCGAGCTGTTCACGAGCGACTCGAACGACGGCGAGGCGGATGCTGCGGGGAGGCAGGCTGATCCTTGATCTCTGATCTTTGATCTCTGATCTTTGATCTCTGATCTTTGATCTTTGATCTTTGATCTTTGATCTCAGGAGCGGCGCGGACACTCTGGGCGAGACGAATCTGCAGGACAACATCCTGGCGTGCATCTGTGGCTTCTGTCTGGCGCCCGCCACGATGATTGCCCGATCCATCGGGGTGTACTTCATCTTTGTGGTCCGTGATCTTTGATCTTTGATCTTTGATCTTTCCTGTTCCCCAGCTGATCGCCTGATCGATAGCTTTTCAGTCCGCAGCCCAACTACAACAGACCCACCGCAAGCCCCTAGCTTCCGACTATGCCCTTCTCTCGTTTGGAGGACTGAGAGGCGCGCTCGGGCTGATTCTTGCGATGGAGTTTAGGAACGCGATGAGAGAGGTATTACGGTAGATTACGGTAGATTACGGTGATGACGTCAAAGTCGATGATTGCAGAGCAACGAGGTGACGCTGCACGTCTTCGGTCGTCAGATGCTCATCGTCACGTGTCTGTCCACGTTCTTCTCGCTGGTGGTGCAGGTTAGTTGAGGGATTGCGTCATCATTAGGGAACAGTGGAACTGATCTTTGATCTCCCTCCAGGGCTCTCTCTTCGGTCCCTTCGCTCGAGCAGAGGAGCAAACGAAGCGATCTGTGTACGCAGACGAGTCGAGCCGGACGATGTACGCTTATATGAAGAGGATGACCAGGGAGATTGTTGAGGTAAGGTACCGTATCCCAATGCTACCGTACTCCAATCCTACCCTATCGGAAGATCAATCGATAATACAATTTCAGAACCGAATGGACAAGACGGACTATCTCGTGGGCACCAACTGGAGCACCGTGCTCAGTCAAGCAAACGTCATGTTCCGCGACCCATCGGTTGGTTACCGTATCTTACAGCATCCTCAGGATACGGTACCGGATCGATACCGTACCCTCGCAGGTCTACAACCCTTCGATGGAGAAGGCTGCGTCGCTGGAGCCGGAAGAAGATGAGGTTGGGTTACTGTAGATGCTGATTATCGATTTATCGATTTCCAGAAACCCTACGAGAAGGACCAAGTGCTGGACGTGCGCAGCGGGTTCTATCACTGTCTGCTCGCGAGGGTCAGTTGTCTGACCCACCGAACTCTACCGTAATACAATCCTACCGTATCCAGGTGCACGGTGCGTGGGAGCGAGGCGCCATCTCAGCTCGAACTGCTCACGTAATCATTCGGATAATCGAGCATGGATTGGACGAGGGAGGATTGGAGTTGGATGACTTTACGGAGCATCTCAATTCGATCGATGCCAGTCCGAAGATTGTGAGTACGGTAGTCTATCGATCGATAAGTGATGGATACCGTAAGCTACCGTACCCTTCAGATCCGTGTGACAGCCTTCCTGCGGCGGTTCACGTTCTACCTCTTCTCTATTCGCTTTTTCAATTGTTTCCTGCTGCCCTCATCGAAGAAAGTCACTGCCGAATCGTCCAAGAAGGCCGTCGAGATTCAAGTGGATCGATCACAGGAGAAGTGCGTTGAGAATTGTTTGGCTCTCTCATTTCTCCATGCTCTTTCGTCGATCTGAGAGCGAGCAAATCCAATTCAGATGGTTTCTCTTCGTCGCTATTCTTTCTGTCTGCCACTCGTACATGATCATCCTACTCTTTCTCGTGAGTCTACCGTATCCGCCCTACAGTACCCCATCCCTACCGTACCCCCACCATACCGTACCCCCACCCTACCGTACCCCAACACTACCGTACCCCAACACTACCGTACTCCTCTCTGCAGACGGGCGGCCCTCACGAGTACCAGCTCAAGTTCCTCTTCCTTTCCCTCCTGATGTCCTTCTTTGTAATTTCTGAGAAGCTGCTGTACATCTACCACATCTCCTCGCACATGCCTGCTTTGGTGGGTTGATCTTTGATCTTTGATCTTTGATCTCTGATCTCTGCAGCCCGAACAGAAGAAGGTGAACGAGATGGAATCGGCGTACAACCGTCGCGTCGATGGGATCAAGGCCCAGCGACAGAAAGTGAGGAGTGATCTTTGATCTCTGGTTGATCTTTGATCTTTGCAGTTCAAATGCGAGCGAATCGTCCTCCTCTGCTTCATTCCCATCCATTTCGGAATGATCGTGTGCGATATTCTGCTGCTGAAGAACAGGGATTGCACGGTGGAGAGAGACGATCCGAAGAAGATGACGGGTGAGGGTGATCTTTGATCTTTAAGGGCCTGATCTTTGATCTTTCCAGCCGAATGCTTCACTCCTCTCCTGGTGCTCGTTCTCATCTGCATCTTCTCCACTGCCTATCGACTCTTCCGTGGATTCTTCATCGGCCTGATCACTCTATCGGAGACGATGAACAACTATGTGGTGAGAGTTGGGGTTGATCTTTGATCTTACCCGCAAATAATCGATAACCTACAGTATCCTGAAGTGTACGGTATTCCTTGCAGGAGTCCCGCGAGCGCGTCCGTCTCTCCGTCCTCCACTATCTTCTCCACATGAGTGCCTCGTGCAAGATTTCTCGAGAGCTCTTCCCCGCCCAGGTACGGTAGTCGATCGATTACTGTAGATGATCGATTTCAGGCCTACATCACGGTGCGCCAGGAGCAGAAGCGGTTCGTGAAGAGTGTGGATGCGCTGTTGAGGTGGGGAAAGGTCGGAGATCAAAGATCAGAGATCAATTACAGACTGGAGCTGAAGAAGGACGTCGGATTCGGCGACTACATTCCGGCGATTAAGACGAGACAGGCTATTAGAATGATTGCGACGGATCTGATCAAGGAGCTGAATCGATTGAGGGAGTGAGTGATCTACCGTATCTACCGTATCTACCGTATCTACCGTATCCTAACTGATAAATTCTACAGGGACGGCATTCTCAAGGAGGACTCTGTCTGGCCTCATCTCATGCAGACACTGAGAGGTCGGGCCGAGAGGGTCGTAAGAGTTCCGCCCCTCTCTGTCAGGTAGATCATTGTCGATTATCGAATACTGTACCCTACCGTAACCCTCAGGGACTGGCTGTACACGATCCCGTGGATCAAGCAGATATGCAACACTGAAAATAGAAAGAAGCTGGTCAAAATGCTGGAGAAGAGCATGCAGAAGGAAGATGGGAGTGCCAATCTCACCACCTACAATGTACGGTATCGAGTGACGGGTTACGGTAGGCGAGGAGATAGGATCGATCGATTGCAGGCACATGATCTGATCTTCACGTCCGGCAAGGGTCTCTTCTTCGTGTGGGAAGGCGTCTGCAAGTACGACTCATCGATCTTCCATCAATCGATAATCAATCGATAATCAATCGATAATCGCAGGGTCCGACAGTGGGTGCTCGGCAGGAACATCAACGACCCGAACCCGACTGGATGGAGACATCACTCGTGAGAACTGTGGGGATTAGTGATGCACGGCGTCTTGGCAACGTTCCAAAAAAGGGATTTTCGTTGCGGGACCAACAAGCCTTCCCCCCTTCCAGATACGTGCAGCAAGGTCAGATCATTGGCGAGCGCAATCTGCTGCTGGTCGGCCGCAACCAGGCCGACAAGTTCCACGTCAAGTGGCCACGGATACGGTAGGCGTGGGGTACGGTAGTCACTTATCGATAGATTTGTTAAGCTACGAAGCGGTCACTCGGCTGAAAGGCATCTGGGTGCCGGAGGAGTGCATGCAGAAACTGGTATCCATGAAGGAGTACGCGTCGATCAGGCACGTCGTGAATCAGTTTGCGATTGGTGGCGGCCATTTGACGGCTCCGGCTTTGCAGGAGCTATCTGGCGGACCGGCTGCAGACGATGTGGATGAAGACGGAGATCAAGCACCTGGAGAGGTACGGTAGAGCCATCGACAACTGGAGTACGGTAGATAATCGATACTTTGCAGACAATTCGACGTGATGGACTACGACTCGTTCCACATCTACTTCCAGACACACGGACGAGTGATTACGAAGGAGGAAACGATCAAAGTGGACGAGAATCGAGTGGCCATCGTGGGGTGAGTACGGTAGGATACGGTATACAGTCAATCGATATTCCAGTTGCTGGACGAGGATAGTGCGAGTGAGCAAGGAGGCTGCCCTCTTCACTCGCAACTTCCACATTCTCGGTCCGGCCGAAGTCGTGGTGAAACCCGTGGATGAGCATACGGTAGGCTACGGTAGATCAATCGATAATGGATGGATGCTCAGACTGGTATGGTGGTGCTGCGACGGTATACTCCATCGACGAAGAAGAGGGAACAGATGGAATCTGAGAAGAGTGTGATATCGATTAGCATCGCCACTCACGAAGACAAGAAGTGACGAGGCCATGACGTCATCCATAACAAAAATATATTCAAAAACCTTATCTGAATCTCGGCCTACTGCTTATCACGCCCAGATTATAAATAATTTCAAACATCCGAGTTCTCTATTCAATAAAATCTATCTAGATACAACGAAAATGCGAAGATGATAGACATCTCAAGGCATTTTACAAAATAGTTTATTCGTGCATGGGAACTGTTAGTGTGTTGTAGCAATGTAGAATTGGGGAGATACTCCTTTATCTCATGGTGATAGCCTGTTGGCCTCTATAGATTCCCGACAGCCGCGCGAATTCCTGGTGAGTCAGATAGAACAGATGGCGTGTAAGCTCTAGAGTATTTATTGAGGAGCCAATACTGATGAGATGAGTAGACATTCAATACGCATCCAAAACGAAAGGAGTGTTAGACAGATAGTGTAGATATGAGTGTCCTTGATTATAAAGTGTTTCATTTGTCATTCTCATAGACAACGACTGACGAATCTTTATTATCTATTACAGCTTTATTTTTTGTAATTGATATTTTAATTATCGGGATTTTTAAACCAAATTTTAAAAATTATCAATAAATCAGATTGATCCTGCAAAAGCGCGACTTCTACAGTAACCCCCGATCAATTGCTCCCAAATTCTTTTGTTTTCTTATTGTTTTGCTGTCAATTCCTCTACGTTTTCGCAGATGTTCGTCTTCTACGATTGTTTGTGGAAGGTGAGACAGCGATTGGTCACTTTTTACGAGCAGTACATGTCGTAATTACGCTTTTAAATTTGTTAATTTAGCTCTCGATCGCGGTGTTGTCCGTGACATTCGCTGGTTTTCGCGTTGTCGAGTATCTCTGCGCTTCCGTTATCGACAAAGAAGTCACTGATGTCTTGGCCTACTACAGCCAGGTTGGTTCGCTGGTTTTAATTAGTCTTTCTGTTGAATTATTGATTCTCGCCCTAGGAAGGCCAGCAGTACGTGCGAAACGGGACGTTTTATTTTTTGAGAGAGATGTGTCCCCAATTCTGCCTTTTTCATATGTATATTTCAGTTCATCCACATCTTATCGGCTCTTCTCTTCGTCATCTCCATTCTCACCCGCAACACTCCCATCACTATCCTCACCATCCTCACACTCGTATTTTTAATTTTATATTATTATTTATCTGTTTATATCTTTAATAGTAACGGTTATCCTCCTCCAGATCTGCCAGAGCGTCTTCGCCTGCAATCACTACTTGTCTCGCGAGTGCACCATTACGGAGGTCTCCTTCACGGGGTGAGTCAGTGCCCTGTCCGCTCACTGCGATACTCCTCCCTTCCAGCCGCAGTCCCTGCTCTGAGCAAGTGAAGAACTATTGTGAGTTGCTCAGTCTTGCGCTAAATATAAATAGCTAATTGCCACCTTAGTTATTGCGTTGTTTCCAGTCAACATCTTCAACAAAGAGCTGTTCTCCGTCTACATGGTAGCAGTGACTGCCGTCATCTGCATTCTCTGCCTCAGTCTCTACGTCAACCATCTGGAGAAATGCTATCAGAAGGTTAACTATTTTTTCATGATTTTTTAAAAGTTAAGAGCTAATTGTTTGTTAAAAAGTACTCCTGTTCAGATCAGGGACATGTGCGACTCGAATGAACCTAACGACGGCCTGCCAAAGACTTCTGTCGTCAGTGTTCGTAAGTAAATTACTTCTATATTGTTGCATAAAATGAGCCGTCACGTTGCTTGTCGCTGACATGATACTGCAAGAGTATTCATAGAGTGTGACCGTGACCCCAACGTATCGTTCAATTGCAGCGAGCATCTGGAGTGATAAGCGAGAGTTCATCGTCGTCCGCTCGCCTCGTCACGATTCAGGCAACTTCTCCACGAAAGAAGTGTAAGTCGGAGAAGCCCCCCCCCCCTAAACCCCTGTACAGTACCCCCCATTGATACTGAACAATAGTCCCGAAGCCCACATTAGAATTTCTCATTCACTATCCACTCCGCATTAATCGATAATTTTTTTGTCTTTTGTAATTTCCTCGACCCATGTAGATACAGTATCTTCGGCCCATCGTTACTGTGTAAATAATATATAGATATCATTCTCTGTTTTCGTTTTGTTGCAAGATTGTGAAGTTGCTTGATAATGAACCATTTATTATGTACGACGTTTCTCACTTTGCAGCTTTGCAACCCGAAGGGATCCACACTTACCATTAGAGGGAGTGGTGGATGGAGGGGTAATGATGGGAGCCTTCACAGCCTTCGCAGGAAATGTACTACGGTAGTTGAGAAATGTGGTAGATATCGGTTAATGTAGATGCTGATCACGGAACTGGCATGGGTGCTCGTAGTCTTTCTCTGTCATTCTGCGGATGCTGCTTGGAGCTCTTAATAGCTCGCTTTTCGGGCTGGAAGGGAAGGATAGAGGAAGGGGCGACCGAGTAGGAAGAGAGGAGACGAGACGATTGAGTGAAGAAGGACCGGAAATGGGCATTATAATACTCTTTATGACCCATAATCTTTAATTTTTCCGCGTTCCACAATTACCTACCTCGTTTTTGTTTGCCAGGAGCGTGTGTAGAGAGAGAGAAATTGTGCCCTCTTGTTGACTATCCTCCTCTTTTCTCCCCTTTTATCTCTACCCGCTCTCTTCTCTCTCGTAACCACCACGAACCGACATGGGGCAACTCCCTTCACTCATTGTGCATTACTCACCCTTTCCGCCACCTTTTGACACCCGAATTTCTTCATTTTCAGCCGATTGAGTTATGTCCGCGCCTCCTCCGTACTACAATCAGCAACCTCAAGTGAGTTCAGAATAAGGAAGACTTCATCCGTCATATTTTTCAAGTGATTTCACCTTCCTATCCTTTCAGGGTCAATACTACCCACAATCCGGTCAGGCCTATCCACAGGGCCAGTACCCTCCTCCGCAAAATGGCTACGCGCCCGGACAGTATCCAAATCAGCCTCAAGTCGTGTAAGTTTTCATTTAAAAACTGTTCTTCAAGTCCCTGAACAATTTGGTGCTGTTTAAAGAAAAAAATCAGATTAATGCAGGAATTTACTAACCGAAGACTAGTGAACATAGTGAATCATCAGACTTTGCACTTTCGTCGAGGAACTCAACTCTTACGAAAAACAAAGGTCGAAAGAGAAAATATGATCGTTGACTTCAGATACGTCGAAAGGCAACCCGAACCTCAACAGGACAATTTCTGTCTGCACTCACTATTGATGCTGTGTTGCGGATGCTTCCTCGGAGAGGTTCGATCATTGATCTTTGATCTCCTCCTGGTAGACTTTCCGGAGCTGAAGAAGGTCTTTCTTATTCATGCTGACCTTTGAACTTCAGATGCTCTGCGATTCTCCATGCCTCTGTCTCATGATTCCCTGCCCTATCCGACTTCCATCATTCGGAAGAAGATAATAGTCAAATTTGTGAGAAAATTGTGATCGTGCAGAGTTGTGTCATTTCCTCTATCCCAAGTCTGCACTAAATGTAGCCCCGCCCGAGGCATTGTTTGACTAGCAACCACTACGCAAGGAGCTCACTTCTCCCATTCTCGTTTTGCTTTGTAGTATTCTGTGGCGCACGGGTCAAGAAACCATAGATTACTTCACTTACTCCATAGAGCTTGAATCTCCCCCATTTTGTACATCTCAATAAAGAATCTTCGACTTCAACAGATTTATCCGATAACGAGAACAATGTCATGATCGGATGGGGGCATACCCGTGAACCACCCGCTCAATTAATCTAATTAGCACCTACTCCTCATTTACATTCTCCGTGTGCTGTAGTGTTGCCTATCGTCATGTGACTGGGCTCTCGGTTCATGGAGAGACGCAGACATGGACGGGACTGTCGGAAGCACAGACTGACTTCTGGAATCTTTCCTATCGATAGCGTCGTAACTCGATCTTCTCCTGGTGCCAGCATGGTACTCGACGTCATCGTTGAGGGTTTGGGCCCGGTTTCTGGACACGGGGCCAGCACCTACCCTATACCCGACGTCATCATTGGGAGTTCGAGCCCTGACCCGAGGGGTAGGACCAGCTCGGCCCCAGGGATAATCGTTCCCGTCGTTTGGGGTTCTCGCCTTGGTTCCAGGCGCGGTGCCAGATCCTCTCCAGGGGTACTCGTTGCCATCATTGGAGGTTCGGGTCCTGGATCTGGGCACTGGACCGGCTTCGCCCCAGGGGCTGTCGACGTCATCGTTGAGGGTTCGGGCCCTGGTCCTCGGGGCTGGCCCAGCTCCCACCCAGTGATACTCGGCGTCATCGTTGGGGGTTCTCGCCCTGGTTCTGGGTCCGGGTCTCTGGTTCCCGGCTCCGCCCCAGCCTAGGGGTACCGAGAGCTGTCGGTCCGCGGTGACTTTATGAATGGCTGAGGACAACATCCCGCCTGATGAGCGAGATTCGCTGGAGGGGTCGCGTTGGCAGGAGTAGCGACGTTGGGAGGACAGGCGGATCGAATGAGATACTGCAGTACGGGGAGCCGTAAAGGACTGAGTCATGGAGGCGGCAAGAGGGATGGATGGAGGAGTGGGAGGGGATGGAGGAGGAGGTGAGGCCTCCTTGGAGAGGGATTCCTCCTCGATCTTCTCTAATGTCTGCTCGATAATTAGACGATCGGGTGTGCTTCGGAGACGGCTTTCGCTCTGGAATTGGGCTATTTAGTTCTACATCAGAGGTATTAAAGGTTGATGATTATCTAATCTAGAGTTCTAAAGAATCGAAGCTTACGTGTCGAACGCTGTGGATGCGAGTGATGAAATCGTATGTGGGTGTGAGTCTCTGACGATAGGCGAAAAGAGTTCGTTTCCTGGAATTATTTGTGGGTTGATATTTCTTTTCGAAATAATGTGAACCTGAAGTAGTCCATGAGGTTGAAGAAGACATAGAGCATAAGGAAACAGTAGAAGAGTTGGCAGAAGAGATAGATGAAGGTGAAGGTGATGTGGAGGGACTCACGGTAGTGGGAGACGTTCTCGCCTCAATAATCATAATTTTCAACTAATTAATAATTGATATAAAGATTATCCTAAAGAATTATGCAGTTTTAGATACACTGTTGGTCATGCTTCAAAATCTGTTCATCATTCCTGTGAAGAATCAAAACTCTAACAATTATCTACTTCTTGAATTTCGAATCTCACTCACCCTCAATTGTGCTGATCCTCGTTGCTATTACATGGACGAGGAAGTTTCGATCGAATAGAAGGAGGAGGAAAGCAATGATGAGCATGATGATAGTGATGGCCACTTCGGCCGCCTTGCAGAGGAGAATGGGCCAGATGAAGATGTATCTGGAATGGATCAGATGGAATCAATGTCATCTACCAATTTCTCATCTCGTCCCCACTTTGGCAGCGTTATGAATTATTTGCAAAAAGGTAAACATCATTTCACTGTGTATTGTTAATTGTCTCGACCTTTTGATTGCCAATCTGAATGAATGAATCAGAAACATTTACATGATTGGAAGAAGGAATGAATCAGGAACGATCTACATTTTTGTGAATGTGAGAAGAATTAGATAGAGAGAGAAAAGAAGACTTGTGAAAACAGGATGGTGTGAGAGACGAGACGACGTGTCACGATCAAAACCACTGCTCAACAACTGAGAGATGAGGAAGGTGCTCAGAAGAGGGGAAAAGTGATCGTTACGAGAGATTGATGCCGTCGTCAATTCGCTCCTTCTCTCCTACCCAAGGTTTTGCTCCTATTTAAAATCATTTAACCTTCCATAATGTTGATATGCTGATCAACAATTAGGTTATGTTCCTTCTCCTATTTATTCGAAATTGTTCTCACCTTCTGACTTGTATTCCATACACTGCCGATCCGAGAACGGAAATGAAAAGGAGACTGAGCAGAATGGAGAACGCATCGAATTTACCCACAGTCTGCAATGGTTAGGCTCTGATTTTCGAAAATTCTTGAGAAATAGGAAATACTAACAAATTTCGCCATATTCAAGTTACGCGCAACGAAATCGAGCTGATAAGAGCATTTACAATCGATTTGATTGACAAGGAGCGAATTTCCGAGATAAGCGTGTTTTGAAATTGACTCAGCCAGTGGCTAGACGAAACAGGGAACGAACCAGATTGAAAATTCCCGATAGGAGAAGGATGAGGACGAAATCGATAATAACGAAGAGCCAAGCTGTTTCCTGGAAGGGAATTTATGAGTCAGGAAATACCTTACTAAGGGGTTCGAAAATACTCAAGAATTGAAGAAGGATCTTCGCAATTTTCCTTGTTTTGACTGTCAGATTTTGGCATATCAGAGAGTTATTAGTCACGAAATAAAGAAATGAAAAATATAGGGGTGGAATAAACTCACAACGACGTGCAATCGAAAGGATCGGAAGTTCTCTCCGAAGAAGAATTCCTCATTGTCGTTCATTTGAGTCCATCGATGAGAGAAGGGCGAATGACGGATTGACGAGAGGAAGAGAGGGAAGGAGGAGAAGGGAGAGGAAGGAAGGAGGTGTAAAACACGAGTAGACTACTCTGATAAGAGAGAGACTAGGGTAGGTCAGAAGGAAGGAGGAGTGAGAAGGATGAGACGAGAAGTAATGTGAGATGGCACAGGAATGCGACTTCTCACTCTCACAGGCAAGGGTTGATCTGAACCTACGAGGATGGAAGGAGGAGTGTAACAATACCAGTGACAGCTGAGCACACTTCCAATGGGAGACTGGAGAAGACAAGTGTGACATGAATTATGACGCTGTCATTGTCATATTCACTGGCAGATATAGTTGTTCACTGTCATTTCACTAGATTATCTGGAGTTGTTGTCCCATCACAAAATGTATTCCATGAGGATTAGAGTGTGACTCAACAGATCGTGATTCAATCTACAAGCTTTATTTCTCATTTTCCATTCTGATATCTGTATGGACTCTTCTTTGATCTGATCTTTGATCTCTAGAATCCGAGTGGATTCGAGGCGAAGTCGTCATCGTTGAATGGGTGCTCCTCTGGCAAATCCATTGTCGTCCTCATCGACTTCTTCGCTCCTCCCTTCGAGCTCTTGTTCCTCTTCAGACTCAAACTCAAACTCTTGTGACTTCCCTGCAAAGCTACAGTAACTCTTCGATACCGTACTCCTGATAAACCTTGGAGGATACGTCCTTCTTATTGAGCTGCCAGTCCCATGGGTCGGAGAACCTGATTAATCGGTCGATCGTAGCTCAGGTAGATCACTTACTTGTAACCTCCCTCAGTCATTCCGAGCGAGAGCGCCTTGTACAGTAGCAGGTAATCGGGACGAGTCCAGTAGTCCAGGCTACTGTAAAATATCGATTGCTTCTTGAGATACTACCGTATCCTACCGTAGATGGGCAGCAAAGTCTCTCAGTTGGTTGGGGCACTTGCTGAAGAGAGTATTGTCGTCGACTGCCCGTTTCGCAGCCGCGAGTTCCTTCTTGTCACTGAATGAGTACGGTAGGTTACGGTAGGATACGGTATCTTACTGTAGATTGCTCCATGGCAGCTTTCCTCGCAATTCGACCATCACGTAGAGCATCGACCACAGATCGTCCACTCGTCCCTGATCCTTCTTCTCATTTGCGTCCGCCGAACAGTATCGAGTCGTCCCACTGATACGGAAGGGTTACGGTAGGAGAGGGGTACGGTAGTACCGGAAGAGGGCGTGCTTTCGAGGCTTCCTCAGCACCTGCTCTCCTTCGTCCATCTGAGATACGGTATATTGACTAGGCCAGAGAGAGGCTAGAGAGCATTCGAAATGGAGAGAGTTAGACGAAAATGTGCTCACAATCACGAAGGATCGACTCAATCCAAAGTCGAGCACGTAGATGAAGTTGGGATCGGTGCCGCCATCCTTGTTGCCCAGAGCCAGATTCGCCGGCTTGATGTCGCGATGGACAAACCCCGACTGGAAAGATGAAGAGTACGGTAGATGGAGTACAGTATTGATTTATCACGGTACATCGTGAATCTGCTTCAATCCGTGCAGGACGTGGATGCCCAGACGGAGCTGCGTGGAGATGGTCAGTTGCTTGCCACAAGACCTGCAGAGGGTACGGTAGGGTACGGTAGGGGGTGGGAATACCGTACTTGAGCACGTCGCAGAGCGAATCTCCGAGCAGACTCATGACCATGTACTGGTACTTCTCCTTCTTGCCTGCATGGATGAGCTCAGGCACGTGCTTCTTGCCCTTGAGCTTCGTCAGAATCTGGATACGGTAGGTATCGATCGATTACGGTAGGGTACGGTACATCCACTTCCAGCTTGAGCACACTTCCTCCCTCGACGAAGTTGGATTCGGCCTTGAGCGCGGCCTTTCTTTGGTCCTTCACGTTTTCGACCTGGGATATGGAAGGATACGGTAGGATACGGTAGATCATCGATTACCATGTAGACGGCGCCGCAGCCGCCCTCTCCCAGCTTCTTCAGTACCTTCCACTCAGTGCCGACGACGACTCCATTGGCGAGCGCGACGGGACCATCCTCTGAAGGAGATCGATAATCAATCAATGGAGACACGAGTGACCTACCGTATTTGCTCGTCATTGGTCGAGAGGAGAGGAGGGGCGGGCAACCGTCTCTCGAGAAGGTGGGATGGTGGAGTGAGCGGATGAAGGAGAATGGAGGAAGATGGAGAATCAATTTGCATTTGTTATCCACAAAGGGAGAGTGAGACTATCGATTTTCGCTATTTTCTTAATGCTCTTTAAATTAAAATAAATATTTCGGCAATATCGATAGATCAATCGATTAATTTTTTACAATCGAGTACTGTAGAATTTTGAAGTGCGAAACACGCGTGTAGTACCGTATTAAAAGGAAATTTTCCGGTTCTCGATTCATACTTTACGGTTCTGGGCAAAATTATGCAAAATGTCTTTGTTTCTCGTTTTCCATCGTAACTGTTGATTTTTATCGCCATTTAGATGCCTGAACCGAAGAAGAAGGAGAAGAAGAAGGACAAGAAAGCAAAGGAAGAGAAGAATCTCAAGAAGCTCTCTGTCGCTGAGAAATTTGCCAAAGTCCAGGAGTCTCGCAAGCGAAAGTTAGAAGGACTTGACGAAGACGTAAGGAATATATTGCGTCGTTCAGTCTAATTTTTGGATTATTTGAGGTTGTCGAAGAGCCTGTTGTCGTTAGTGAGGAGAAAGCAGTGGGAGAGCCAATTGTTGGAGAGCCTGATAAGAAGAAAAAGAAGAAGTAAGTCTTTTCTCTCTCAAGCCTATTGTCTTTATTTTATTGTTTGCTGTTACATTAATATTTCGCTCTCCAGGAAGAGAGGTCGTCTCGAGGACATTGCTGAGCCTCGAGTGGAAACGGTCTACTTCGACGAAGCTCCTTCCAAATCGTTCGCAGACTTCGAATTGGACGAGCGTATTCTCAAGGTTTGTAGTTTAATATATTAATTTTTTTTTATTTCCTTGTTGTAGGGAATCGGCGAGCTGGGATGGTCTCGTCCCACCGAGGTACAGCTCTCGATGATCGATCTGGTGCTGGAGGGAAGGTTGGTATTAAATCTTTATTTGATTAGCGATGAGTTAATTAATCGCTTATTAGGAACGTGATGGCTCGAGCGCGCACTGGCAGTGGGAAGACGGCCGCATACGTGCTTCCCGTGCTCCATCGAGTAGTCCAGGTAATGAAAATGAGTTTTGGGAAAAATTAAGAAAATATTTAATCGTTTCAAAAAACTAATTGAAAAATTCAGGTGGTCTCATCCGGACAGCCTTCCTCTGCTGGCCCACTCGCAGTGTTCGTCGCGCCTTCCAAGGAACTGGCCACACAGGTAATTTTTGAATTATTGACTGAAAATCAATCATGCAGATCTACGACCTGATCACGGCTTTGCTTCGTCCGCTGCCCTTCCTCTCCGTCCTCAATCTTTCCTCGTTGTCAGAGGAAGAGAAGGACGTCTGGAACAATGACAGTCCGCAGTTTGTCAGTTTTTCTCCTTTCTCATTGTTTCATCGCAAGATAAATTTTAAATTGGTATATGCGTACCAATTTACAATTTGTAGGTAGTATGCACTCCTGGCAAGCTGTCGACGATGCTCCAACTGCGTCCCACCTTCCTCTCCACTGTGAGACACATCGTCTTGGATGAAGCCGACCTCCTGCTCTCGTTCGGATACGAACAGGAGATGAAGTGAGATTAGTTTATTTTTTAAGCTCTAATGGATCATGGTTATTTTATGTTATGCCTTCAGATTCATCCGTCGCAACCTGCCCGACCTCTACCAGTGCATTCTCACGTCGGCCACGTTGACTGACGATATGACAACGTTGAAGAAGTTGTTTATGACGGGCAAGGCCGTCACTATCAAACTCAAGGTTTGTCGTCGAGTTTTATAATAAATCATCTATGGTTGCATCCTTCGTTTAACATATCTCTTGCCATTGATTCTAAGCTGTCATCAGACATATTGGGTATTAAACGAGTCCGCCCATTTCCAGGAGGGCGACCTTCCCGATTCGTCGCAGCTCACGCAGTACCAGGTGTCGTGCGAGAACGACGAGCAACGCTTCGCCATCCTCCTCTCACTGTTCAAGCTCAAACTGGTCGTCGGCAAGACCATCATCTTTGTGAACACCGTCGATAGGTGCTATCGGTGAGTAACTGATGGATGAAAGACGAACGACGTTGGTGTTCAGATTGGCGCTGTTCCTGCAAGCCTTCCGTCTCAAGTCGTGCATCCTCAACGCTGCGATGCCCTCCAACAGCAGATGCCACGTCATCGCGCAGTTCAACAAGGTCAATTTGTCTTGCTTATCGCAAATTGGCTAATTTCACGTGATTTAGGCGTTGCTATTAACAATTAAATAAATAAATAAAATTATATGGTTGAAGGGCGACTACCCGATCGTGATCGCGTCTGACGCGTCGAATGTGCACGTGGATGGATGGGATGGAGATGAGGAGCAGACGGAGAAGGATAAGAAGAAGAACAGGAAAAAGAAGATGGATAAGGAGAGTGGAGTGGCCAGAGGAATCGACTTCCATCAGGTAGAGAGAGATCAATGAATTGCTTCTCCTACTCTATCATTCGATTTATTATCTCAATTATTTCACTTCTTAATGCATAAACAACTCAATTTAATGAGGAGATATGATGAAACAAAAAAGACTATGAACAGCGATTCTAGACACTATTCGTCCTTATTCAGGTCTCCAACGTCATCAACTTCGACTTCCCCAAGAACCTCGAGTCCTATATCCACAGAGTGGGAAGGTAAGAGCATTCCAGGCCTCCAGTACATTAAAATAATAAACTGAACCCTAAACCCCCGTGGTTTCCAGAACTGCTCGTGGATTCAACAAGGGAACGGCGCTGTCCTTCTCCATTCCCACCGAACAGAAGCTTCTAGAGGGAGTGAGGGAGGAGATGGCTAAGCAGAGTGCGTATTTTATTATTTATTTTACAACTTTTAATTTTTTAATCGTTAATTTAAATCAACGTTTGCAGTGGGAATGGACGTGCTGACTCCGTACGAGATGAGGATCAAAGAGCTGGACTCTTTCCTGCTCAGAGCGAGAGTGAGTAGATGCTAGATTGGATGATGAAAGGAGTGAAATGAGTTCTCTAGGAAGCGATGGCGGCCACTACTCGATCGGTGGTGAAGGAGGCGAGACTGGCAGAGATCCGACAGGAGGCACTCCGATCCGCCAAGCTCAATGTGAGGATATTGCTGTTGAAGATGATGTTTCTCTGTTCAAAATCTAATAACGAAAGGAATAAATAATCCCTACAATGAATAAAGATCAAAAGGGCTTCAGGGCTACTTTGCGCGCAATCCCCGTGAGCGTGATCTGCTGGAGAAGGACAAGAAACTGCAGCAGCTGAATATCAAGTCACCCGCCATCGCCGACGTTCCCGACTACATTGGTGAGTGGTTGGCACGCCGAATTGGCGAAGTGTGAGGCCACGCCCCATTTCGAAAGTCCCATTTGTGGTGTGATCTCACTAACTATTGCAGTACCGAAGGCGCTCCGAGGTATCGACTACACGTCGGATCTGAAGAAGAAGAAGAAACTGGGCACGAAGCACCGACACAAGAGTGTCAACCAGAAGAAGTTTGAGAGCAAGAAGGCCAATCCACTACACTCCTTCTCCATCTGAGCCCCTGTTTAAGCGATTGTTAAGCCCATCACATTTTTTTCTTATCCTCTCTCAAATTGTTAGAATTCACCCTTTAAACTTCGTTGATCAATGTTGTTGAGTTGTTGTTATGGAAATGAATCGGTTACGATATCTTTTGAGTTGTATTGGCAGTGGTTAATCATACCACACCGGAATACCTTGAATGGAAGTCGGGGACTATCCTATTTCTGATCATTGTCTAGATGGCAAGGGTGCAAGGGAAGCGATACGAGAATGTGGCCCATCTGGGAGAGGGTCAGGTTGGTCGAGTCTCCGTTTTGACGATGACATGGCTCATTCACTTCAGTTCGCCAACGTCTACAAGGCGAAGGATCTGGAGACGGGCGAGTTTGTGGCTATCAAGAAGGTGTGCTATTAGCCAGATTCCAGACTGACAAGATGGTTTAGATCAAATTGGGCTCACGTCACGAGGCGAAGGATGGAGTCAATCGAACAGCACTGAGGGAAATGAAGTTGTTACTGGAAATACACCATGAGAATATCATCGGGGTGAGCGATTGAGTGGGAGGAAACGCTGATGATACGACACATTCCAGTTACGAGACGTATTCGGACACAAGACTAACATTCAATTAGTCATGGACTTCATGGAAACTGATCTAGAGGTAAGAATAAATTCGAAATTGATTTCTTTTCAATTTCTTGCAGCACGTAATCAAAGAGAAAGACATCATTCTCCTCTCACAACACGTCAAGAACATCGCACTCCAAACGATACTTGGGCTGGAGGTAATATTTGTTTTTATTAATATTTCTTTATCGTACTATTCACAGTATCTGCACGTGAATTGGATCCTCCACCGGGATCTCAAGCCGAACAATTTGTTGATGAATGCAGCAGGCACTATCAAAGTGAGCCCAACTGCTCTTTAGTGAAAAAAAAACTTTTTGTTTTGTGCTGTAATGTCTAAATTATTATTTAGATCACCGATTTCGGTCTCGCTCGCTTCTTCGGCTCGCCCAATCGAGTGTATACTCATCAAGTAAGTCTATCAATCAATTGAGATTATGATTACCGTAACCTACCGTATGCAGGTGGTCACTCGATGGTATCGTGCGCCCGAGCTACTGTATGGTGCGCGAGCGTACGGAGTGGGAGTGGACATGTGGGCGATCGGATGTATCATCGCGGAGTTGCTGTTGAGGGTACGGTATCTGCACGACCAAAGTAGATCAACAACCGATTTATTTCCTTCAGGTCCCTCTCTTTCCCGGTCAGTCGGATCTCGACCAACTTTCAGCCATCTACAAAATTCTCGGAACGCCCACGGAAAAAGACTGGCCACTGATGAAGAAACTACCCGACTTTGTCGTCATCAAGTATGTCCGATTAGATACTGTAGCAGGCTATTCATCGATTATCGGTACTTAATGATCTGGTTCTAGGGAGCTACCAGCGATGGATATGCGGCACATCTTCTCAGCTGCTAGCGATGAGTTGTTGGAGCTGATACAGGTACAATATTGTAATGAAGTTTGAGTTTCGAAAATATCCCAACCGTAAAGAATTGATTGCAGGGCTGCTTTACCTTCGATCCGCTCAAGAGATGGAGTGCGACCGCCGCACTCAAGAGCCTCTACTTCTCGTGAGTACTTTAATATTTTAATTTATTTAAAATTTAATAATTGGTAGGACCGCCCCGTTCGCGTGTCCGAATGAGCAACTGCCACTGCCGAGTAAGTGCCAGCCGGCATCGAAGAAGAGAAGAGTGGGAATGGGAGGAGAAAGTCCCCCAGCTGCCAGAAGAAGACTCGACTTTGGATGAGAAGAAGAGGAAGGTAATGGAGAATCGGAGAATTGTCTTTCCCCCAGTCATTAATATCGAGCAATGTTTATTGATAGACTAGAGCCTGAAACCCGTCTTAAGTATGCCCTTTCTCCCCTTTCACCGATTTCCCTTTTATTGCTAAAGTTTCGCGTTTCATTTATTTATTACCATCTGAGAATGGACAGAATATTCCCCTTGCACCCGTTAGATTTCTTTTTTTTGTTGCTAAAATTTAGTCGTCCGTTTACTTTTAGGAATCTGAGAATGATTAGTCTTATCTATGCCCTTCACACGAGTTAGTATTCGTATTTTTGCTTACATTTTCTTGTTCCATTTATTTATTGTCGTCATCGGTTAGGTTTGATTCTCTCTGAAAAGTAGAGTTAGAATTTCGTCTTATTTTCGCTTCGAATATGTTTCACAGTGAATTATTTGTAAAGAAAATACGAGGTGTCTTGATAAATGATGAGGAGTCTTGAAAGTGAAGAGAAGGAAGGGTGGGGATGTCTCTTCTCTTCTTTTTATTCTCTTAGCTTCTGCTGTCTTCATCTCTATCTCGTCCCTCTCACTTCCCTCCACTCTCTCACTCACAACAGGGGCATCCAGCGAGTTTTCCAGTCCAGTTTACACTCTTCTTCCCACTCAAAATCTCTTCCATTTCGCTCCCTCGATTGCGTCACTCCTAGCTAATCGATGATGCATTTTGACGCATCTCTCGGGATCAGACCAACAATTGGTGTCTGACTCAGCCCCCTTATGCATTGGAATGCACCCGTTCCTGGCGTGATTCTATTGATCGATCGGCGTGTCGCTATCTCAATCTTTCACCCAGCTGATTCTCAGGGTAATAATGAGCTACTCGACACCATCGTACCATCTGAAATCGCCCCTAACGAGATCGGGCAGTGATCTGCGAATGATGAGAAGGTACCTCGTTGATCTACCAATCGATAGTATTTCCTCTCCTATAGATCGAATTCCTTCTCCGGACTCTCCACGAGTGGATCATCATCCAATCTGGGAGGATTCACTCGTCCCTCGTACGGGTACGGTGGAGGATACATGGCCAAGAGTCTGTCCAGAAGCGGTCAGATATTGCTCTTCTTTGTTCCAGTTCCGAGAGTAGATTCGAGAAAAATTGAATTGGAATGGAAGAAAGGATCAACAAAACCCTCTTGTGAAATGTATGTATTGTTTCTGAATGCCAAACGGCATTCCATCTGTTCGCTCGGATCAACACATCCGTTGTAATTCACATTGCCGAATCACATCAAGATAGAGACTCCTTTCTCTCTTTCATTTGCTGATCTCTGATGGCTTAAGTGATAGGGTTTGGGGATTGAGAAACCCGGTACCATAACCCTTCATGGTTCCGCAGGTTCGACCCTGTTCGGTCGCACTCTGCATCATTCCGCCCTCACTACCACAGCTCCGCTCCATTCGGTTGGAGTGCAGAGGTCCACACCCCACTATTCGGACAAATTCCCCTACGTCAGGTGAGATTCTGAAGCAAATGTGTATAGGAAGGGCACGGGAAAAGAGTAGACACGTTCCCTCCGGAGGTGTGAAGGGAGAGATGAAAGTGTAAGAAGTCGTAAATCTTCAGATACTCGTACGGCAACACTGACACCGGACTAGCTGTCAGGTCGCAGATCGACTCGGTGAGATCACAGTATTTCGAAAGTATCTAGATAAAAGATGAGAATACTGCAAGAAAATTTGAAAAAAGCGCATCAAATTCTGTTGAGAATTGCTGGAAAAAAGGGGAGAATTGGGAGGCAAAAAGGAGCAGGAAGGAACTTCAGAGATCGGGTAGATCTCCGGGCGTGAGTGACATGGGAACGCAGCGATGGCTGGAGGGAAGACTCAACACGTACAATACCGGATTGTTCAGCAGGTGAGAACTCATCCAAAGGACAGAAAACAAGTTGAGATTCGACGCTTAAGCTGCAGACTGATATAGACAATTGACAATCATTGAGACCCTCGCGAACGATGAGCGTGGAGAGACCAGTGACACCCGCGAGGAACTATGTGAGGTGAGTACGAATTCAGATAAGTTAAGTTGGCGAGAATGAACAAAAGAGATACGCTCTAACTATAGAATCAGCCGCAATGGAGTTTGAATAATTATTTCAATGATTCTCCATTCTCTATTTGAATAGTAATTAATGAAATTTTTTTTCGTCAAATTGCAGATACATGCCCGTGGATGATGCAGTGGACATGTACAAGAAGCGATGCATGACGGTTGGAACGCTGTCCAAGGTTAGAAATGGAATACACATCGATTATATGTAATTTCGAGCTATGATCGGAGCTATACAAAAAGTAGCTGTCAGAAATTGTGACGCAAAACCGATACTTCCTAACTGCTCGGAACTCATCTTCAAGGTTTAGCTGCAGATTGGAACAGTTTATTTTTTATTCTTTTAGTTATTATTCGTAGTATCTCGATGAACGTGATGATGGAATACGATTAGTGATATCTCCTTATTCAGTATTGGCTCAGCCCGGCGACTTGGGCATCCAGAAGAGAGAAGGAACTGAATCTGTCATCGGCCACCTCGAGAGGTAAGCATCCTCACTTTTACACCAATCATCAATCCAACTTAATGAATCTAGAAGGGTACGGTAGGAATGGGAGGGTGGCAAGGATCCGTAATCCACACAGTATTCAATCAAAAAAAGAGTAGCTTGAATTAGCTAATGATGGCGATGACGAGGAAAGGGAGCTGATGTCATATTTGTAAGCAGGCAACTTCAACTACACCTCCCGATACGACTCTCGTCCTTTCGCCTCTCGTCTCATGTCGTGATCGATTCTGTGACGGCACTTCTCACCACTTTGTCCCATTCATTTCTTCCTTTTCTCTCAGTTTTTTTTCTCTAGAGTTCGCAAGTCTAACAATCCTCTCTTCATTTCGCACACGCTTTTCCGCTCACTTCAGAGTGTAAAGATAATGTTCAGAAAGAAGAAGCAATTACCCGTCCTTCGTCTCTAGCTTTTCCTGTTCTTTCCTCTCCGAGTGATCATCGTTTTCGGCCTGATTTCGCAATTTTTTGCTTGTTTTTCTACTTTATTTGTGTGATTTCGGTGCCGAGAGTGATAAATGAATTTTTTTTTCTGTATAGGAATTGGAAAGCGACAGAATCGCGGGAGATCACCATTCTCATAACAGTAACAGAGAATTTTAATTTGTCTCTGAATGCGAATTGTGGAGCAATGATCTTCTACAGTGGCCGTGGCCTTATTCGGTCGCTCTTACTTATGAGTAAAGTGCTGTCAATAGCTGAAGATACGCAAACGAACTTCTTTCAACTTCCTTAAATTTGTTATTTTAATGTTTTCTTCTGTACTCAAATACTTGCTGAAAATTATAACGTATCTATGTGTTGAAATTACGGAGAATTTTGACTGCGAATGGATAAAAGACTAGAGTACCGTACATTAACGAAGTCCGTTGCGGCGTCTCTGCGGGTTTTCATTTGAAGTGTGGAAGCGCAGCCCTCCAACTTTCGCTTACTCTCTCGCTTGTGCGCTTCCCGGGAAGTGACTCGTTCTAGTGTCTCGGTCACTGTCTCAAGTGTCTCGCTCACTAATCTACCGTCGATTGATTTCGCGCGTCTCATCTCCCCCTTCCCTTCTCAGTCTATTCCTCTCCTCCGAACGTTCCACAGCAGTCCGATTAGCAGTTTGTGTGGACCGCGGTGCAACAATTTCGCTTGGGGGCATTTCACGGTTTCACAACTACGGCCTTCATTTTGAATGATTTTCCTCGCGCTTTTTAGATTAACATTGCTATCTAACTTACTCTGCAAGACTTTTAGTGCATCACCAATGATCCTGTGACAGAAATAAAGTCAGAAATAGA
>LS541009.1:48886-60976 GCA_900490775.1 Pristionchus maxplancki
CCCGCAATGTTGCGGGCGTTTTTCGGGATCAAACTAGATACAAACTGCAAGGGGGGCGGAGCTTGTTTACCTCTTCCCTGATTGGTCCACGTGTTCTTGTCTCCTCCCTCACCCCCCCCCCCCTCCCTGCCCCTACCCCTTCCCTACCTATGCCCTTCCATTCATTGTTTATTTTAACACTCTAATTAAATTAAAAGTCTAATTAATTAATCGCTGGTCCTAAACAAAGATTATTCCAGGCGGTTCAATCTCGATCGCCCCTCGCCGCCCGCCCACGCCCTACCTCCAGCAAGGGCCCTCCTCCACCCCCACTCCTGCAGCTGAAAAGGCCAGTTTATCCCCCGGGGTCTCCCTCCGCGCACCCCGACCCCGCCTCGGCCTTACCAGTCCGATCCGTCCGAGAGCCTTGCCCGATTAGCCGACCGTGCACGTAAGTGTGCGGTACGCCGCCCGTGGGGGTGACAGACCGGGTGCGCTCCGAAAGGGGATGCACGAAAGGACCAGATCGGGACCAAACCCTGGGTTTTAGGACGTAAAAGAGTGGTAGGGAAGGGAAAGGGGAGGGAATGAGTGGAGGTAGTATATAGGAAAAGAGAGTGATGGGGTTGCTATGATACGTGACTGGCACTAATTTTTGTTCCTTTTCACTCGGCCGGCGAGGAGAAAGAAGACGAAGGACGATGACGACGAGAGCCGTCGATGGACGAGTGAAAGGATGGCTGGAAGTGAGGGGTGTGAGGGTAAGAGGGAACAATGAAGATGAGTCCATCAATAATTGATTCCAGGCCCGATCGACGCGCCCCTCAAGCCGCCTCCTCTTCTCACTCCGCCTCTTCAACAACGACGTCTTCTGAGGTGGTGAGAGGTCGGTCGAGGATGGAATCTCGAATGATGACGTCACTCATCGACATGATTCCAGGCAGCCGCCAGCCCTCCCTTCCTCCGCGCCCCAGCTCTGCTCGACGTGGAGAGCCGTCGATCGACCGGGAGGATACGGTAGCCACTCGAGGTACTGTATCTGTTTATTCATTGTTTATTAATTCTGTTTGTTCACAGATGCGTCGACTCGCTCGCAAGGCTGCGACAAGAGGCCGGCTCTCGTCCCGCCTCTCTCGGGTGGCGAAGGACTGGGGACTGCAGTGAGTGCTGCGACGAGATCCGGGCCCCGCCTCGCCTTCTTCGACCAGGGACACGCGTCGCGTGTGCTGCGAGGTTGGAGGAAGACTCGTGCTCTTTCTAATTGATAAGCGTTACAGGCTCGCCCCGACTCGGCATCTTCCCTCTGCCGTCGCCCCCGAGTCCCCACGCTGATCGACGACTGGTCGAGGTACTGCATTTGTCGATTTACTTGATTTTTAATAATATTTTACTCTGCAGATTCGTCACTTCGACGCGTTCACTGGCAGTCGCCGGCCGACTGAGGAGATGCGCAGTCTACTGCGAGCGAGCGAGGAGAAGGCACCGGCTAGGGTGAGTGAAACGAACAGGCAAGTGACGTAATTAATCGATATTTACAGTTGCCTGTCGAGCCGCCCGCCACGACTCGTCGTGCGTCAAGAGAGAGGCCTTCCCAGTCTGCAGCAGCCCTCGTCTCTCCCTTCGCGCTCTTCACGCATTGATTCGAGTGAGTATCGCAGTCATTGGTGAGGATATTGGTACTAATTCGAATACATTACAGGATGATGCGTCGCCCCTTCTCGCCCTCGTTCCATTCAAGACGCCTGCTTGCCCCTTCGGCCCTCTCCACGCGTCGACTCAAGTGAGTATTGCGCCTGCAAGCGGCGAAACTCTAATGCGACTATCTTGCAGGATGAGATGCCGTCTCTTCTGGCCCTCTCTCCTCTCTTCTCGTCTCGACTTCTCTCCACGCGTCGAATCAAGTGAGTATTGCATGTAATTGGCAATGGTGATACTAATTTATTTCAGGACAAGGCGCCGTCTCTTCTGGTCCTCGCTCTCTTCAAGACGCTCGACTGCCCCTCGACCCTCTCTCCTTGCGTCGACTCAAGTAAATATCGCGATCCCTGATGATGATATTGATACGAATGCGAATATCTTGCAGGACGAGGCCCCACTCCTTCTCGTCTTCGCTCCCTTCGAGACGCCCTCCTGCCTCTCCGGCCATCGAGCAGGTCCGTGCGCGATAGGAACGGCGTCGCCGGGATGAGAGGTACAGTTGAGTTGAGTTGAGGTACAGTTCTCCTCGCTCGTTCTTGGCTTGCAGTTCCACGTACGCGGATGGAAAATGCGCTCGCGAATGTAGTCTTATGCAGTAGAAGCGAATGCGCTTTCTAATTCGAAAAGTGTCATCAAATTTCATTTTAAAATTCATTTGAAGTGAGCCCTTGCTATGTTAGATTAGGCCTTGTTTACTTCATCTTTATGTTTATCTTTGCAACAGCATTGTTTTTGTGCAATACCTACTACACGATTTTTAAAAAAATTGTTTGCAACGTAAAGAGCAAGAACAGAGCAAGCAAACTAGTTCCCATAATCATTGACGCGCAATAGCTCCTAAATTATTAGGGTTCAGGATCTTCTTGTGCCAATTTTTTTCTCGTTCTGGTGGATCAGTAGCTGATTTATTTCTCATTGCAGTTCTTGCTCGTCCTCGCTCCCGCTCCTCGTCTCTTCTGGCGTCTTCTCGTCTCCTTTCGACGAGCGCTTTTGGCTGCCGAACAGACGTCGTCGTCGTTGAGACGAATCCCTCGTCAAAGTGCCCAAGAAGGTCCGTATGAAGAAAATGAAGAAGCAATAATTAATTAATAATGTAAATGGAGTGTATGTGGGGCCAGATAGCGCCGATTCGTATTGATTGATTCAGAGCTGTTAGACATGGTTAGACGTTGTTGTTTGTAATTCATGCTCAGTTTTTCACCGTTGTTTCCTCCAGGCTGCAGCTGTTCAAGTGTGGGCATCACCCGCTGCACGACCGACCTGGCCGACCAGCTGCTGCCAGCGAGCCCCTCCTCTCCACGATTTCGAGGTAAGCAATTTACTTTACTACAGTGGATGTTTATTTGACAGCGCGTAAGCCATGCCCAAATTTTGAATTGATGGTTTTTAAAATATTAAAATAGATTTGTACTAGAAAAATAGACTGCGCCAGAGTGAGTGCTAGTGCTCTTTCTGTGTGATAAGGATGCGCGATAGTCTATGGTAATTGTTGAGAACGCAAATAGTATTTTCAGTATAATGAGTGGTCAATGTATTTTTAATCTTTGGCAATCCATAATCATTGCATCTAGGTGACTGCTTTAATTGGACCTGTTAACCGGTTGCGCAGTTGTACACGTAGGATTAGTTGCTATGTGAGGATGATCTCTTGATTGGGATAACGTTGAAAACTTATTTTGATGACATTGTGTCTCCAAATTAGCAAGTTTCCCTTGGCTATGCCCTCGTCTAGTTCTATTCACATCCTCAGGGTTTGTGATGTTAGGGAGAGCATTAAGAATATATATTTTTTTAAATAGAAGTGGACGCAAAAGTGAAAAAGTGAATAGGTGTAAGAAAAAAACATTAGTGTTTCATAGATGCGCTCATTATTCATTGTCCTTGCAGTCTTCATTCGATGCTACGGGGTTTCTCCACCCTTCTCCCTCTCGATGGGAAGGAACGTCTCTCGCTCTTCGATGAGCGTTTCTGGCCGCCGTCCCGCCAGGCAGTGCCCGAGAAGGTCCGTATAAAGAGAAGGAGGAGCGAGAGTTTCGGGGGCAGGACATTACGGCAACGGCTCTTTACTTTCTTTAGGCGCTAGTTAAAAAAACGTCTAAAGAAAGCTATGAGCCGTAGCCGTTGTGTCATTCCCCGATGTTTCGTAGAGGGAGGAGAGTAGGCGAAACACGGGGCATTCACAATCAACGAAAAGCGCTTCATTTGATCGTCCCGGAACTTATGCACATCTCCAACCTGTTTCCTACATGAATCGCTATTATTTGAAACTCATTTCGCACCGTTAAAAATGAGCTGGAGATGTGCGGGAGCATAGATGGCCTGGGATCGTGTCGGGGGTGTGCCCTCCGGGAGGGCACCCCCCTTACCATGTATAGGGGGTCATGGCCCAAAATGGGTCGGGGGTCGACCAAAAGTACCGTATACCAAAGTGTGCTACAGTAATCACCGACATACGGTAACCAAAAATACCGTCCCCCGGGAATCGCATACTGACTTTTTTTAAAAAAATGCGTTTTAAAAATCGGTTCTTTGACGAATCATGGATAACTCACCGAGAAATTTTTTTTAGTAATTTTTCCAACTTAAAATCATGGCCTAATGGCTAACGCGGTCGCCTTGAAATACGAAGGTCGGGGGTTCGAATCCCGAAGGCACGAAACCTTTTTGCCAAGCATCGGCAAGTTCAGGGAAGGCACCCGGAAGGTACCGTACTCGCCTACCGTAATCCTGGTACGCTGGGTCAACTTTTATTCGTTGGGACACATTAATGAGATTTTGTGCCAACATCATTGTTAGAGCACTATGGCCATACTGGGAGTTCGCTGGGTAGTTCCCTAGGTCATATTCGTTATTTTTCGAAGACAGCCTCAACGGCACCGGAAAAAAACGTGAACACTGAAACTCCATCGTGTACCGTAAAACCCTTTTTTCTTCGAAAAATAACGAATATGACCGAGGGAACTATCCAGCGAACCCCCAGTACGATAATTGTACCCTAAAAACAAAATCTTGGCACAAAATTGTTGGCATAAAATCTTATAAATGTGTCCCAACGAAAAAAAGTTGACCCACCGCACCAGGATTACTGTAGGCGAGTACAGTACGTTCCGGGTGCCTTCCCTGAACTTGCCGATGCTTGGCAAAAAGGTTTGATGCCTTCGGGATTCGAACCCCCGACCTTCGTATTCCAAGGCCACCGCGTTAGCCACTAGGCCATGATTTTGAGTTGGAAAAATTACTAAAAAAAATTTCTCGGCAAGTTATCCATGATTTGTCAAAGAACCGATTTTTTTTAAAAAAGTCAGTTTGTGATTCCCGGGGTACGGTATTTTTGGTTACGGTATGTCGGTGATTACTGTAGCACACTTTGGTATACGGTACTTTTGGTCGACCCCCGACCCATTTTGGACATGGTAAGGGGGGTGCCCTCCCGAGAGGGCACCCCCCTGACACGATCCTGTCCAACTATGTGCGGGAGTGCCGGAATGATCAAACGAACTTCTTTGCGTTGACACAGCGTGTCAGACGAGGAAATGAGGCGGCGGATCGCCCGTCTCATTTTTTACTCTCTCATTCGAGTTGAGCGGGATAGAATTTAAGTAGTTTCTGTGAAACATATTGAATTTCTTACTGGTAATGATAAGATATGCAAATCTGTAGTGACAAAGTTGTCAACATATGAGCTTAGTGACCTACCTGTTATGATTGAACGGTTCGGTACGAAATTAAAGCTACAATTTGTACTTTTTCGAATGTTTTCTGCTTTTCGAACTGCCGCGTGCTACTCCACAAAAATGGTTAATGGAAACCCCCACACCATTATCACTTTTGGACTGCCCATTAACAGCCTTATCACGGCGCTAAGAAGGATTGCAGTTGAATTTGGCCAAATTCGAGATAACAATTGAAAATCATGTAATTTTGCGAATTTCTTGAATCCTTAGCGCCGTGATAGGGCTGTAAAACAGCAGTCCAAAAGTGATAATGGTGTGGGGGTTACCATTAACCACTTTTGTGGAGTAGCACGAGGCAGTTCGAAAAGCAGAAAACATTCGAAAAAGTACAAATTGTAGCTTTAATTTCTTTCAATCATAACAGGTAGGTCACTAAGCTCATATGTTGACAACTTTGTCACTACAGATTTGCATATCTTATCATTCCCAGTAAGAAATTCAATATGTTTCACAGAAACTACTTAAATTCTATCCCGCTCAACTCGAATGAGAGAGTTAAAAAATGAGGGCGATCCGCCGCGTAGAACAAAGGAATCGTCCCCTATGACACGCTGTGGTTGACTGTTCAATTGTCAATCGGTTGTCGGCGTTGGTTTCCTAATCAGTTCAATGTTATCATTTCAGTTTCACTCGCTGATCCGTGGTCCCGTCCTTGCGTCATCTTCATCCCCTCGTCCCCTTCTCCCTGTTTTGTCCCCCCCTCTTGCTTCTTCCTTACGTTGAGGTTCTGTTTTGGCCATTAGTGTTTTGGTAGTTGGTACCATTAGTACTAGAGTTGGCAATACGAGGTTTGCGGGCCCGCAATAGAGGAGGGAAAAGGTTGCGGGCCCGCAATCTCGCAATCGTATTGCCAACCCTAATTAGTACCAGAATCTCAACAGGCGTTTGTGACTTTTTCTTGAGACTGCCTGTTGTGTTCCACAGTTGTGTTTCTGTTTCACAGTCATTTCAACTCGCTTCGAGTCACTGTTATCACCAGTGCTCGAGCGGGGACTTCCCTGTGTTCTTCGTTCGGTACAGGGTAGCTCAAGACGAGGGGCGAAGGTCTATCTAGGTACTGCACGCTCCGCCCCTTTGGTGTGGTTTGACTTGGTGTTAGGGCGTGGGCCGACACTATCAAGAATACTCCGCCCTAGTACACCAAGGCCACGGAGCGTGCAGTCTCTTCATCACGAGGTACCGTAGTGAGGACTGTAAATACGGTACCCCGCGATGAATAATCAATACATCACCACCCGTCGCCCGTCGCCGTCACCACCCGGAGGTCACGGTCCCATGGAGATACACACAAGATCCCCGCGCGAGCACACTGGGCTATATAGCCAGTGGCTCTTGCGAGTTGAAATGACTGTGATACAACAACAAAGCAGCTCGGCAACACGTTTTCGTCCGATTCCAAGATCCGGCGTGTCGAAGGGACGAGGGGTGGTGGGGTGGGAGGACGGAAGTGAAGGGGGAGAGGGAACGAGGGATGAGATGGAGGAGAGGAGCGGACGAGAGGCGAAAGCCGCACTGAAAATATGCAATTATTGATTTGTCGCTGCAGTTGTTGACCCCAGAGCAAATTAGAACAAATGGCAGCAAAAATACTCTGCTTACAATACTTTTCATTCGCAGTTTCATGTGTTTGTCAATTCGCGTCGAATATCATTCATTTCTCCCAAATCAATCACTATATTAGCCAGTAATGGGCTCCGTAAAACAAGTCAATACCTTATTCTTTTCGGCTTCAGAAGGGACTAGGCCAGCTACTGTCCTATCTATTCTTAGACTCTTAGACTTAGAGAGCAATCTAGCCTTTCAACATTTTCTCTGCTCCTATCACTGTTGCACCAACCTGGTCTAAGTCGCAGCAGTCAGACGTCCTCATCGACGAAGAGGAGAGAGAGGTAGTCGTCTTCACGATAGGCGAATTCGGGGAGAAATCACGAGGCCTGTAAGAAGAAGGGATACGATCACCATCTAATTACCTCTCAAGCCCCGTCTATCAAATTAATAGTCCCGGCAGAGTTCCTAAGTTTGAGTTCCCAATTCCGAGTATCAAAAACACATGCAAAATGAACAAAATAGAATACTTTTCGATACAATTAGTAGGAATCGGCGCTATCTGGACCGAAATACACTCCATTTACATTATTAGTTATCTATGAGCCCGTTTGCCTAAGAATCAGACAATCATCAGTGTGTCTCCGTACAAGGTCACGGGTGTTCAAACCGGCTCTTTCCCCGCATCTAACTTGCAGGGAGCGCGGCGGCCCCGCCCACTTGCTCTCGCACCACGCTAGACGGTTAGAGACTCCTTCTCTAACCGTCTAGCGTCTGACTCGTGTGTGTGTGTTTGCGTCTTTGTGCATTTTTTGTGAAGAAAGCCGGTTTTTAGGGAGCTTTGCCATAGGCATCGGGTCCCGACACGAAAGGTGGAAATTTAAAATAATTATATTTCTGCGCCGTTTTTAGTTGTCGGTCTTGAGCATCCGTGAGGTAAAATGTGCGTAATGAGTAAAGTACATTTTTGCAGCTCCTTGGGGTACTAATTACTGCCAAATCGCCAAATCGCGTCACATGCAAATTCATATTTGGTTGGATGATAGACGTAGGTCGTTTTGAAATAATCTCTGCTACAAGGGAAAAATATAGAATTTTCCTGCAACTCAATTGCAGCAAAAATACAGTAATTAATTCAGTAGCAGTTTCGCAAAAATTAAATTCATTGACACAGAACGACTAATCATGAAAAATTAGGGTAAGTCGTTTTCCGCGTTTAGTCGTTTCAGCGTTTTCCATTTGGATCAGTGGTTAATGAACTACTGCTCAAACAGTGAAAAACTGCATGAACTTTGACCTCTACTATCCAACCAAATACGAATTTGCATGTGACGCGATTTGGCACACGTAATTAGTACCCCAAGGAGTTGCAAAAAATGTACTTTACTCATTACACACATTTTGCCCTGTACGGACATTGTCCGCCTCTTACACAAACGGGCTCCTATTGCTTCTCCTTCTCTTTATACGGACCTTCTCGAGCACTGCCTGGCGGGACGGCGCCTCAGCGGCCAGAAACGCTCATCGAAGAGCGAGAGACGTTCCTTCCCATCGAGAGGGAGAAGGGCGGAGAAACTCCGTAGCATCGAATGAAGACTGCAAGGACAATGAATAATGAGCGCATCTATGAAACACTATTGTTTTTTTCTTACACCTATTCACTTTTTCACTTTTGCGTCCACTTCAATTTAAAAAAAAATTCTTAATGCTCTCCCTAACATAACAAACCCTGAGGATGTGAATAGAACTAGACGAGGGTATAGCCAAGGGAAACTTGCTAATTTGGAGTCACAATGCCATCAAAATAAATTTTCAACGTTATCCCAATTAAGAGATCATCCTCACATAGCAACTAATCCTACGTGTACAAGTACACAACCGGTAAACAGACTCAATTAAAGCAGTCAACTAGATGCAATGATTATGGATTGTCAAAGATTAAAACTACATTGACCACTGATTTGCCTATTTCCGTTTCGCATTAATTACCGCACACCTGTATAACACAAGAGCACTAGCACTCGAAAAAAAGAAAGCGCCATGCTATTAAAACCTCAATTCAAAATTTGGGCATGGCTTACGCGCTGTCAAATAAAAATCCACTGTGGAAAAGTAAATTGCTTACCTCGAAATTGTAGACAGGAGGGGCTCGCTGGCAGCAGCCCGTCAGCCAGGTCGGTCGTGCAGCAGGGGAAGCCCACACTTGAACAGCTGCAGCCTGGAGGAAACAACGGTGAAAAACTGAGCATGATTTCTGTGAGCAAAAACTGTGAGAAAGATTTCTATATTAACTTTAGAACCAAAAACACATGCATCTAAAACATCGAATACTTTTTGATATAATTAATGCGAATCGGCGCTATCTGGCCCCAAGTGAACTCCATTTACATTATTAGTTATCTATTGCTTCTCCTTCTCTTTGTACGGACCTTCTCGGGCACTGCCTGGCGGGACGGCGCCTCAGCGGCCAGAAACACTCATCGAAGAGCGAGAGACGTTCCTTCCCATCGGGAGGGAGAAGGGCGGAGAAACCCCGCAGCATCGAATGAAGACTGCAAGGACAATTAATAATGAGAGCAACACGAATGCTTTTTTTACTTTCGTTCACTTTTTCACTTTTACGTCCACTTCTATTTTTAAAAAAAATTATCTATTCTTAAAGTTCCCCTCCACACACACAAATTTTTCAAACTCGCGCGCGATCAAGGAAGGGGGGAAGAGGAGGGTAGATCAACTCCCGCGTGTCTCTCGATCGGCGCGAGTCATGACGAAATCGATTCCCAAAGGAGAGAGCGCGAGGGAAAGGGAGAGAGCAAGACAACGAGAGATATGGGAAGAGCATTCGATAGCCTCTACCAACCGTATAACTACCGTAATTTTTCCTCGGGATAGATCAAGCCCTAGTCTTTGAAAATTTTTAATTTTTTGAAGTATTTTTCTTTGTTTACATGCAAATGGCGGCACGTTAATTCATAAAATCAAATAAAAAGTAGGGGTAAAAACGTGTGTGGAGGGGAACTTTAATGCTGTCCCTTACATAACAAACCCTGATGTGGATAGAAGGCATAGCCAAGGGAAACTAGCTAATTTGGAGTTACAATACCATCACATTAGTTTTCAACGTTATCCCAATCAAAAGATCATTCTCATATAGCAACTAATCCTTCGTGTACAACTGCGCAATATGTCAACAGATCCAATTAAAGCAGTCACCTAGATGCAATGATTATGGATTGCCAAAGATTAAAACTACATTGACCACTGATTTGCCTATTTCCGTTTCGCATTAATTACCGCACATCTGTATAACACAAGAGCACTAGCACTAGAAAAAAAGAAAGCGCCATGCTATTAAAACCTCAAGTCAAAATTTGGGCATGGCTTACGCGCTGTCAAATAAACATCCACTGTGGAAAAGTAAATTGCTTACCTCGAAATTGTAGAGAGGAGGGGCTCGCTGGCAGCAGCCGGTCGGCCAGGTCGGTCGTGCAGCAGGCGACGCCCACACTTGAACAGCTGCAGCCTGGAGGAAACAACGGTGAAAAACTGAGGCCTTACAAACAACATTGCAATACAAGCTAACAACATCGCACAGCTTTCTGAATAAATAAATACGAATCGGCGCTATCTGGCCCCAAATATACTCCATTTACATTATTTATGAGCTATTGCGTCTCCATTTTCTTCATACGGACCTTCTTGGGCACTTTGACGAGGGATTCGTCTCAACGACGACGACGTCTGTTCGGCAGCCAAAAGCGCTCGTCGAAAGGAGACGAGAAGACGCCAGAAGAGACGAGGAGCGGGAGCGAGGACGAGCAAGAACTGCAATGAGAAATAAATCAGCTTCTGATCCACCAGAACGAGAAAAAAATTGGCACAAGAAGATCCTGAACCCTAATAATTTAGGAGCTATTGCGCGTCAATGATTATTGGAACTAGTTTGCTTGCTCTGTTCTTGCTTTTTACGTTGCAAAAAATTAAAAATCGTGTAGTAGGTATTACAAAAACAGTGTTGTTGCAAAGATAAACATAAAGATGAAGTAAACAATGCCTAATCTAACATATCTAGCAAGGGCTTGAGTTTTGAAAAGTAAAGCCAAGCAGTATGTTTACCTCCGACTGAAGAGGGCGGGGCCGGCCAGTCGTCGATAGGCGTGGTGACTCGGGGGGCGAGGGGCGGAGGGAAGAGGTCTCGAGTCGGGGCTAGCCTGTAACGGTATTTAATTAGAACCGGTACGAGCCTTCCACCAACCTCGGAGCACTCGCTGCCCTTCTCCTTGGTCGACGAAGGCGAGGGGTCGCGAAGTGGGGCTGGATCTCGCCTGCAATCGATCGATAAGTGACGCCATCAGTCGGGATTAGACTCCTAACCGACCTCGCTGCACTCCCTGCACTCCGCAGTCCTTCGCTGATCTAGAGAGGCGAGGTGTCGAGGCGGGACGAGAGCGGGCCTCATGTCACAGCCTTGTGAGCGAGACGAGGCGTCTGTCATAAAATAGAATGAATAAAATAAAACAATAAACTTATATAGTACCTCGAGTGGTTGCCGTATCCTCTCGATCGATCGACGGCTCTCAACGGCGGGCTGAGAGGGGCACGAAGGAGGGGGGATGCCTGCAATCAAGTCGATAAGTGACATCATCAATCGTGATTCCATCCTCAACCGACCTCTCACCACCTCAGAAGACGTCGCTGTTGAAGAGGCGAAGAGAGGGAGGGAGCGGCTTGCGTCACGGGTCGAGGGACCTGGAATCTGTTAGTGATACACACGTCTTCCTCCTTGCTTCTTACCCTCACACCTCTCACTCTCAGCCATCCTTTCACTCGTCCATCGATGGCTCTCGTCCTCGTCGCCCGTCGCCCGTCTTCTTTCTCCTCGTCGGCCGCGCGAGGTGAAAAGGAACAAAAATTAGTGCCAGTCACTTATCATAGCAACCCCATCACTCTCTTTTCCTATATACTACCTCCACTCATTCCCTCCCCTTTCCCTTCCCTACCACTCTTTCACATCCTAAAACCCAGGGTTTGGTCCCGATCTGGTCCTTTCGTGCATCCCCTTTCGGAGCGCACCCGGTCTGTCACCCCCACGGGCGGCGTACCGCACACTTACGTGCACGGTCGGCTAATCGGG
>LS541009.1:65056-93322 GCA_900490775.1 Pristionchus maxplancki
CTATTCTTCCTTCTATTTACTTAGTTT
This sequence comes from Pristionchus maxplancki, assembly GCA_900490775.1. NCBI lineage: Eukaryota > Metazoa > Nematoda > Chromadorea > Rhabditida > Neodiplogasteridae > Pristionchus > Pristionchus maxplancki. The sequence continues at coordinate 65,084 of LS541009.1, forward strand.
AATTTTTGATCATGATTTCACAGTTCAGTGTCCTAGGTGCGATAAAAAATTTGAAAAGAAATATTGAAGGAACTAGAATCGCTCAAAAGTGCGAAATTCCCGGGTAAATTCTGCGCGTTGCGGCTACGCGTGCGGTCGTTTTCAAAGTGGCGTGTGTCCCCTCCGTGAATTGGATGCAGCATACAAACAAGCCTCTAAAAGCCGAGTGCGAGAGACTTTGACAAGGATTCAGAAGGGATCAACGCCTTTCGACGACTAGATTCGAAATGAGCGCGAAAATTCAAATCAGAGCGACAATTGGGAGAGTGCGAAAAGTGACATGAACAGGGGAACGACTGACGAGAGAAGGGAATAGGGAGGCGCGGGTCAGGTAGATCATGCGATGCGGCTGACCTCTCTCGCTATCGATCGTCTGCTGAAGCTGATCGTTTGATCTCGAGGAGAAGGGGCGTGCGTGAGAAAAGAGAGGGCGCGTGCGAGAGGGAGGGGGCAGAGACGCAGAGGGCCGCGGCGAACAGAAGACCTGTGTGCGTCAGAGAAGGAGCGCCCCCTTGCTTGAAACGTCGATTTACTTGGCTGTTTTTGGCGGAGAAGGAGGTATTGGCTGTTGAAACGGACGGGAGAGAGGAGGGGCATGCGAGAGAGACGAGTGCACCGGGGCTTCCTTGAATCACCGGGGCTTGTGATATCTAGATACCGTCGATTGATTTCGCTCGTCTCATCCCCCCCTTCCCACGGCATTCTATAGGGGGTGGGCGAGAAAAAGAGAGCAGCAGAGAAAGAGAGGATTACCGTATATTTTTAACCGCCTGGCCAGCCGGAACCGCGTTTTAGTCTCTGTGGTCTTGCACGGAACTTTCAAATCATTTTTGGCGCTAAAACGCCGTGCTTCCCTTATCAGCCTATTCCTCTCCTCCGAAAGTTCGAGTGCTCTTCCTTTCTCATTTTCTAGAAACGTCCCCGTTTCCCGCTCTTTTGACCTTCTAGAAGTTGTTGACGTCACAAACGGGTTCTCGTCGGAGATGATTATTGATTAGTGAAAAATAAATAAATATCACAATAAAGCACGAGAGATGCTAAGTTCTGCGATCAATACGTATAACATCACCGAATAAAATAGTATGTATAAATGAATCTAGTTGAAAATAGCTCAGAACTAGTATTTGAGATCAAAGATCATCAAGGGAGATTATATCCAGATTAGCCGTAGTTCTCTCCAACAGTCTGCGGAGTGTCGCCTCGAATTTGATCTTAATCACGTTGAATTCCATGACCTGCAAATCATCAATGAGAAAATAGTGAAGAAATTTTAATTTTCGAGATAATATAAAAAATTTAAAATATTAATTATGAAAATTATGCACACCGTCTCTGGATTTTCCCGCTTGTAGAAATCGGCGAATAGGGTGAATATCCTCACTGCAAGAATATTATATAATTTCAACCCTGTCATAGGTTTTCCCACTTACCGTACGCATGATGGAAGTCATCGATCGATTCAGAATGGTCGAGAGTATTATAGAAGTGAGTCTTCAGCAAACCTTCCTGGGATAAAACAACCGCATATTATAATTCTAGTTCTACCTACCTGCAGCAATTTCCTCGTCAGTGAAGTGAAATTTATGCCAGCTACAGCGAAGGGAAATCCGATCGTGGGATGACTGGAATGATTATTACTTGAATTAACTACCCACCTAGAAGAAAAAGGTTTGTTTGAAGACGTTTACGAAAGTCGATCAAATCCGACTGGATCACAGCTCAAGAATGTCAATTTTTTTAAAAACTTTTTTGTGGTTTTGGGGTTGACGACTCACTACTCATTTTTTTAAATTGAGCCTTCGTTGGCTCCAGATGACGTAACGAATCCCAGAACGTGTTTCAGGACCGTTTGGACTGTGTCAGTTCGTGTTCGACCCTCTCGTAAACGTCTTCATATACGGAAAATGGAGAGATGTCTAGTGCACTACTGTATCCCGTAAGGGGGAGGGGGGTGGATAAGATGGGGCTTGATGCGAAGCTAGAGAAGTGCCCGATGGATGATGGACACCAATACAAAAACCTACTGTGACAGACTGAGAACTGCCTTTGATGTCTCAGGTTCATTCTGAACGAAATAGATGAGTTGATGGAGGGAGAGAACGCCCATTCCGCGGAAGTCTGTTGAGGGATCGTTTCCCTGCCAATATCCACCATATTTGTTTCGCTTAGAGACTTTCTCACAATTGTAAAGAGTACAGGAATATGAAAGGTACCTGGAAGCCAATTTCCGCCCATCGTCTCGATTTCATTCCATCGATGGGATCACTCGGATTAAGAAGCGCCCACAACTGTGCGAGAAGGGAGGAGTGAGATGAGTTGAGAGGATCATATGCTGTAGTACGCATTACTTCAACCTGTAATGTATTTATTATAAATAGATTCATTTAATTGTAAGCCTTGGGTGATCTACTTCTATCCATTTCTTCAATCAGCTATCATAGAAATAAAACGTTCCGAACATAGAAATTCGTCAATCCCAAAGTGCAAGTTAAGTGCAAGTTCATAAAACTACCGATTTTCAAGTAGTAGTATATTTTAATCATCTTCTAGTGCTCTAATTACCTATTATCATTTTAGAAATCAGAAAAAAATAATCAGAACGCGTAGAAAACGGCATAGTGTAATAGTGCGTGCGGCTTTGCATTTATCCCGTTTCTTAGTGAACGGAACGTTTTATTTCGTGGTGTACGACAAACTTTCAAACTTCTATTATACATAAATCAATTGACATCCAACCTTCTCACATAATTCCTCGTGCGCTTCCATTCTCTGAAGTGCCTTCTCCAACTGGTCCTTCATCTTCTCTCGATCGGATCCAGATGCTGTCACCTACAATCGTCAAGCAGACAGTCGAAAGTCGATAACTTATATTCATAATGCACAATAATTGATAATGGATTAATCCATTTTTCACGTCCACCTACATTTTTCTTGCTTCTCACACTCTTCGCATATATCTCCCTCAGTTTGTGAGCTACTTTCGAGAAGGCATGGCCCATTTTGGGGTGAATATAATAGAGGAAGGAAACGCAAACGACCAATTGTGTAGAAGGGAGGAACGAAGAATGAAATCTAAGTATAACTCCAGTCTGAGCCGTTTTTAGTTGTCGGTATTGAGCACCGTGATAACCAGTGTTTTTTTTATTGTTGATGCAGCAAATCAATATTCGCATCTTTTCAGTCCGGAAATCGACTCTCGTCTCTCTTCGTGGCGCTCGAGCCTCCTGGTCCCCTCCCCCCCCCCCCCCGTTGTCGCCCTCCTCTCTATTTATTGTACCGTCCTATCGGAGACGTCCTATCGGAAATGATGTATTGACTTTTCATTGCGGCGCACCGTATTTACGTCCTCACTACGGTACCCCTACATGAGCAATCATTACATTGTGCGGGTAGATCAAAACTGCCTTCGTCAGAAGGGGGCGTTTTGAAAAGCGCGCGCAAATATTACTAGGAAACTGATGAAACCATTTTAAAAAGGGTGCACAAATATTCCACAGCGATCCTTGTCCCTGGATATCCATCGTATTTCGAGGAACAAACGAAGATTGAATTACTGTAGAAAAATTAGACGTTTTTTAAAAGCGCGCGCAACTATGCCACAGCGATCATAATCCCTGAATATCGAATTATGACGAAACATGAAAAATTATCGGATTACGGTAGAAATTTTTTCTAAAATATTTGAAAAGCGCGCGCAAATATCCCACAGCGATTGTGGTCCCTGAATATCGATTTGATGACGAAACTTTTGCGCGCGCTTTTTAAATATTTTGAAAATTTTTCTACCGTAATCCATCAGTTTCGTCAACAATCGATATTCAGGGATCAGTATCGCGGTGGAATATTTGCGCGCGCTTTTCAAAATTTTCCAAACAATTAACTGGTCGGGTTTCGTGAATACGATCGAAATTCATAATAAGGATGGCTGTGGGATACTAGCGCGCGCTATTCTTATACTTATACTTAATTCACCAACTCATTAATTAACTTGAATGGCGGAAATTGGGACAACAGGTGGTATTTGGGCCCGGGCGAGCTTTTTGATTGGTTTTTTGTGGCAGTCCGTGTTACAATTTAATGTGTGAGGTTTGGACTACAGGAGGGAGTTGTTCTGATTAATCTACGGTAAGGGATACGGGGCATGGTCACTGCAGGGGTTGGAAAAAATTTCAGAGCGTTAGTGATCGCGTAGCACAAGATGAGTTAGAGACTCGCAAGTATATGTATAAGTATAAGTATAAATGCAAAAAATATAAACCTGAGCCTCTTCCAGCATCAATTCAGCCTGAGAAATGTCCAATCCAGGAGCCACCCGATGATACCTAGAACGACCTATATAGCTGGATTGCAGACTGATCAATTGATAATGGATCGATCACGAATATTCACCGTAGTCCTCGGGCTCGCTGTCGCAATGCCTTCTCAATGCAGAGCATTTTGGCAGCACGAGATGTCCAGTGGGATTCTAGCTGCACAGGAAAAGGAGGGATACAAATATTCGATACACTAAGCACTCACTGCCCTCTCTAGTCGACCCTTCCTTGAGAGCCATGTGTATAGAATCTGGAAAGAGTTCAATCATGCTCATTTGTAGGTTTACTTCTCCATTCACCTCGATAAACTCCTCGTAGACGTTGGCGCATATTCTGTACATACGAACGATGAGCGCATCCTCGTCATAGGGAATGATCGCGTTCATCTGAGAACAACAAATGAAGTTACATAGGGGGAGGGGGGGGGCTGAAGGTATGGAAATCCGTCATGGACGGTTTTATAATCATCAAACGACGAACTGCTTAAAACATTATTTATACAGAAAAATAGCATTATCTGATGAACAAGTCAACAATAGCTTAATCAACGATAAAATATATCTCTTAACATAGTTCTCGCTGTCGTGTTTGGGTGGAAATGAAAAGGATGGGGTATTATATCCTCTTTATGCCGTCGATGTAATTCCTACAGTACTATTGTAGTGCTCTCCCAGGTCGTAAGCGTGTCTATGGTAAGTAATCACAAGTGCTCGTCCCTTGAAGGAATCACCGAATGTGATTACTCGTGCATCTGGCTGGATAACCTAAACATATACTTCATTCAATCAGCATAATCGGATACCGCATACCTCGATCTTCCGTTCGAGAGCTTCCGCTAGCGCTCTCAGCTCGGGCTCACCTCCCCACTGTCCACCAGAAGAAGCCTCTTTCTCCACCTGATTATGGCTGATTTGTCTATTACTTGAGAACGTATCTATTCGTACTTGTATGCCAGAACTTCCTCTCGCTTACCTTGACACAGTACTCTTCGAATTGGAATTCATCGAGTATATCCCCATCTTCAGTCGATAGGAAGGGAAGAAAATCGTCCTTGTGAACACGAATGAATGAGGCTGCTTTCCGACGGAGATCTGCCCCTTTTGACTGAATCGAAAAGTAAGATAACGGAAGAATGAATTCGAGATTGACACATAAGCTGCTTGTAAATTGTAAGAGACTTTAAAAAAAACTATTTTTAAAAATTTAAAAATATAGACTGTCCTTTAATAATTTTGATATCGGAAGTAAACTATTAAATCGTACGAAATTCCTCGACCATGTTACTGTGGATAACCATGTTACTCTTCCTATTTTGACTCACGTTCTTTCCTCCGATTGTCAATTGATGGGCGATGGCATGGAAGAGGCAATCTCCATCGGGAGGAATATCTACGAGTGAGAGACCACGAGAGACCAGCGCCTATATTGATCATCATTAGAATTAATATTTAAAAAATAAAATAATATATAGAAAATACCTAAACTGAATCCGTATCTACACTCCACCACCACTTTTGTTCCAAGTCACTTGTGTCCACGCCAATCCCTCCACTCGCTTCATACGTGGCCATCTCTTTCGAAAGGGAATGGGATGACTCATCCCCCCCTACCCCTCTCTAGCCATCACTCATCATCTTTCCATCGGGATTGACTAAAGCGATTCCTCAACTGCATACCAGTTCTACAGTACCTCAACGATGGCATTCATCTCAATTGTTCTCATGCTCGTTTTAGCTGCCTCTGCATCGACCAATGCAGCCTCTGCTGCTTTCTTTCTCTCCTCCGCCTTTCGTTCCTGTAAAGATAAGAAAAATGGAAATAATACAGAACGAACATTCAATTACATTTAAGCTATTATATTTACGGTAAACAGTGGAAACCGACACTATGCCAATTAGTAACTTAAAAATGAAGACATTCTATCACCCGACAAAATAACAATCAGAACTCACGAGTCTCTTCTGGTTCTTTCCTTTGGTCGTCTTCTCTTTATAAAATGTTACTTCTTCCTTATCATCCTCTTCCTCTTCATTATCTTTGGGAGTAGAATCAGCCTGGTTCAGTTCCTGCAATCCACAGACCTTTACAGGTTACTTCCTTTTCATACTTTGCGCTCCTCCTGTTCCCTCTTGTGTCTCTCTTCCATATCTTTCTCCATTCTTCCCATTTCTTCTTGACTTTCCTTCTGCTGCTTCTTATTTCCACTCTTGGCAGTCTTCTTCATAATCACGAACTTCGCTACAATTAAATTTCGAAATCATTATCAAGTCATCGAATTTGCAATGCAATGGCAAACCACCATAAAGAGAAGAGAAACTCTTGCTCATTTTTCAGAACACATTGAGCCTTATATTGTGCATTAGAAGTTCTAATAGACAAAGTACATATGTGTTTTTCAGTGCTCGGTTCCACAAAGCGCTATCCTCACCTTGTAAGTCCTTCTTTTCTTTTCTTTGTCTCGTGAGAAGCACTTCCAATGGCGAATTTCCTCCCTCTTCGTCACTCATCTTCCTGATCAATCGACAATTTTGATTTTCTTGTATCTGCGCTCTAAATATCTCACGGTGTTTTTTACCGAATCCTTTCCTTGCTCTTCTCCTTTAACAATCTCATCTAGTTTATTCACTTTCCAGCATACAATGCACTGTGGATGGTGGACTAGAATAGGGAATAAATAACTAAAAAGGGAATGGAAAAGCGAAGCACTCTGATTGGATGGAAGCCCGAGAATAGTCGACTGAGACAAGCGAAGTTAAGGAGAGTACGCGTAGCTATGGTACGGGATAGAATGCGGGAATGAGATGAGTAAGACACTTCAGCCTAACCTATGGTCAATATTAGAACGTTTTAATCGCTGTTCTTTTCAGCATAGTTTCTTTTAGCAAATCGTAGCAACAAAAGCTTATTATGATTCGAATATAACCGACCAGCAATTAAAAATTAGATCATCGGTATTGGTATAATGAGAATATAAAAACGTGGGGTGCTGGGGGTTGTTGCAAACACGTAGAAAATGAGAAGAATATACTGAAATGAATAGGGAATCTAGAGGCCTTGTTATGTACACGGTAGATGAATGAAAATAGATGAGAACAAAGGATGAATTAAATGGTGCAAATTGAAACATTTGAACAGACTTGGACAGGAACATTTGACAAGCGAAACAATCACAAGAATGACAGAACTGCGCAGCTATAAATACTAAAAATGAAAAGAACGAGGAAGGAGGATCTCTAATAGAATCTCTATCCATCCACACCCGAGATCGAATCGAGAATATGAATGTGTGATCGAGGGAATTCACTTCCATTCCATCCCTTCTCCTCTTTCTCTTCCTCCTTGAATGAACATCCGAAGAAGGACTCCAATCTCTCAAGCATTGCTTCGAAGGAAGACATCAGCACCTCAAGAGAAAAACGGTACTTTTTTCGGTAACATACACGATGAGAATGCACTCCTCCATCTCTACACCATTAATACGTATCACGTTTGAGGCACCAGTGATAGCCATACATACCCAAACAATCGATAACCTCACCTGATGGTAGGTCGTCTGATCGGGACCGATTGCTGCCCCATTCACTTTTAGAGCAGCGCCACATGATGACATTAGTTCGCTGGAATTGGCGTCTCTGTCTCAATATCTACTTCGGAACTTTTGAAAGATACAACAATACCTGAATGCGCCCTTGAGGTCCTCTACTCCCTTCTCGCCATATCTCCTCTTCTGCTCTGGTTGAGTGAACGCCTCTGCGTATACCAGTGGACCCGCGTTCACCTACAGTACTCATGTTACAGTAATCAGCAATCGGTTCACTCACGGTTGGAAGAACTGCCCCTTGGAGAAGCAATTGCAGTCCTTTAATGTCGAATGGTCGTGTGCCTCCACTGGAGGAATCGACGAGAACTCGCATTTGGGAGGCCTTTATTCGCAGTTTCTGGCAAGCGAATTCGAGAGGGGAATAAGTCTCTCGTCTCTTTTCAGTGACTCGAAGACGGCGACGAGTTGAAGGGAAAGAACCATGTACTGAAAAAAAAGATATAACCATATTGAAACTTGGCTGCACCTGCACCCTTTTAGCTATTCTTATCTCATTGCTAGCAAGCAGTTATGTATTATAATTTTGTCCTCACCGGTGAGCAATGTCTTGCAGAGTGCAGTTTGTGTCACTGCAGGTTCACCTTCTCCTTTTTTGCCTTCCGTCTGAAATGGGGAGTGAATGAGAAGGACTTTATACTAACTTATTACTTAAAATTATATAAATTAGAAAAAAGGAATTTGCTGAAACTGACAATGGACTTCTCATAGACAAACTCCCTCAAATTGGTGTGAGTATCGTAGGAGAGAATTGTTTGATCGGCCATCACTACAGGATCGACATGAGTTACCTGCACGCATTCCGTTATTTCATCATTAGACCGCCGTATTTTAACTTCGTACTGTAGCTCAATATTCCATCTCTACCGTACCTGGACGTAGGCTACATTCTCGTCGAGACCCCGCTCGTCCAATTCCTTTTCCGGCTCGACTTGCACTCGATCGTGACCGACCACCTACAAAATGACAGGCGATGATGCACTCTCGATCGATTAATCTTACCTGCCTACAGTAATCTCCTATACGCTGCGAGACCTCAGCCAACGAAGTCAATCCGTGCTCTCTGTACACCCACTCAGTGTCGTGATCGGCACTGGAATTAAGCCGTAAGCCATAATAATCGTACATGTCACTGAAGTAAAAAATATTCCGGGTAATCTGCCAGTATATATGAATATAGGTGGTATCTCACTCGAAATGGTTCTTTCCATAGAATCGAACTCTGAAGTATGCTCCCAGATGTCTCTTCCCACTCGTTTTCACTTCCACTGCTCGACTATACGACTGCTGCAGTTCCGCGTACACTGAGACCAGCGACTGAAACAGAGAAATTGAGCCATGATTATAGAAACTTTGATGCAAATTCTGACATTGAAGTTGGAATTCTTCTCTAAACTGGGCACAATGAGTCGATAGAGGGGACCGATTGCTTCGTATCGTTCGCTCTGAGTGAGGAGATGAGCAGTCCTCTCGATCTTCGCAGCGAGATTTTCCTAGAAGATCAACCATTTATTATAAATTATTTTCAGGAGCTAAGGATTTTTTTGCATAATCCAACTGTTTTTTTTGCAGATTGATTTATTAGAAACATTTTTCTAACATTTCTAAACTAAAAACTAGCAGGCGTCTGCACCAAGTAGTAGGAATTGTAACTGACGATGGTGAATCCGGCAGGTTGCACATTCTCTCCCCTCTGCTCAGTGACTACTCCCTCCTCCACCCCGATGTCTCGCGATATCCAATCGAGCACCGACCAGTCAACAGATGACAACTCTCCTGCAAATAATAAATCGTTAAGTCATAATATACATACTTATTGAATGGAACACATGATGCGAGTAAAATATTAGCTTTGAATTGCATCAATCAATAGAAACATTTTTGGGCACTAGGTGGGATGAGAACCGGAAGTAGGCGAGAGACGACTGTTATATCAGAGAAGGTATTCGAAATAGTTCTCAGGAGTCTCGTACCTTTTCTGCTCAGTTCCCGCGCACAGACTGCCACTGAGTGAGCCATGCACACTGCTGCCTCGCTGTAGTAACGAGCGGAAGAATGGAGAGTGGAGAGAGTCTCCAGCCAAGTCGATCTGAAGTACACCTGTTCATTCACCATTTACATCTTCATCCACAAGGGAAACCCGTTCTAATAAATCGGTTTTCTCCAGCCACAATTCAAACCTTAGTGCAGCGGATCCCCTGTACGAATCAGCAAGTTGCATGTGCAGATCAGCGAGTCGAATCTAGAAAGAAGAGAGATTATTCTCTGCCTTCGATCTTCTTCATTCTTCCTACCGGGTCATTCTTCGCTTCATTGAGTGCGCCCGTTGCAGCCATTACTCCTCGCAGCTGTCGATTCAATTCCTACAATGACATCACATAGCAATACTCAGACGACGAAACCCCAATCGGAGAGTGCCCATCCGCCACTCACCAGCACGGCTCTATCGAAGGGACTCTGTTTCCTCTGATCAGCAACGGAAACGAGTGCATCGAGGGCGGTCAGTCCCTTTTCCAGTCTCCCAGTCGCTGCCAGAGAAGGAGTCGACCCGAGAAGACGGGCCAGAGCAACGCCCGTTTGAGCACCTGGACGAGTTAATTATTCAGACATTCATGGTAATTAACAATTAACGCATTGCCAAATATTAGCAGCAATAAGTAGGAAAGATACCCGGTCTTCCCAGTCTCTCGCTGGCCGAAACGAGACGCTTCGGCTGCATTGAATTGGGCGCCACTGCTGCACGCATCGCTTCATTGGCTGAATGCTTTCCTCTTATTTCCTTTATATCCACTCCCGCTCATCAATCTGTGTCAGTACACCCTATTCCTTGTATCTTTTTTATTTCCTCACCTAAATGCGTCGCCGCATTCTCATATCCTGCTCTCAGAATGATTTGCAGCAGTGCGGCTGCAGCCATTTGGACAGATGTAAGACGGGATGAGATGAGGAGCAGAAGACGTTCGATGAGAACAGAAAGGGCGTCGAGGGGACCAGAATCGAGTAGACGACGACGGAACTGAACACAGATATTGACTTATTGTAGTCCATTTGGGTGGGTGGAGCCGTAAAGAGCGATAAATAGCGAGTTGGATACCATATTGACGAATAGAGCGAGTGCTGCAATGGTGTGCAGTCGAACACTCTCTGGCCAATCGTCTCCCAGCAAGGAAATGTGGAGATTGAGTAGACGAGAGAAGAGAATCGACGACGAGGACCATCCGACGCACGACGAACTCTGCAAATGCAACAGTCTTCCGCAAACTTTTCAAATGCTATCTTTGAACGGTAAGCAAAACACTAACAGATAGATGTTGAGAGAATGTCTGAATGACGTCGAGGACGATGAGCGCAATCTCCTGACTCAGATTGAGCATCTGAAGGACTGCGAAGGGAGGAGCAGCACCCGATGAGGAAGAGAAGGAGAACGAATCACAGCCTTCGTCCATTCGAGGCACTGATATACAGAGATAACAGTTAGGTCATGATCTATTACACCATTTATAGATCAAGTATGATATTACGATATTAATGCTTCATTAATCTACAACACTCATTGTAGAGATTGCTACGGGCAAAAGAAGTTAATTCAGTATAGTATCCCCCCCCCCCCCCCCCCCCCCGCATCCCCACTCACGAGTAGCTGGTTTGGTCATTACATGACTGGCCCTCTGCATCATTCGATTGGTCTGCTCAAATGCAGCCATCGCCTGCGACTTCCCGCGGTATCTTAAATGTATCTCCTCTATTATTACACTTGGAAAAAATGAATTAGCGAAGAATATTCTGATCAGAATGACCGGGTTTTCCCTTCCATACTATCTATTTACGGTTACTGGCTACTTTTTCGCAGTACAAGAAAAAAAAAGAATATCAATGGTACCTGAATACGTCGACAATGACTTCCAGTAGCCTGAGAAGATCCTCTGCCTTGTCACCCTCCATCTCGGACCACAGTGCGCCCAGGATCTATGCCATCAAACGATTAACAACAGATTATCAAGGCGAGTTGACATATTTATTTATATCTTTACCTTCTTTGGTAATCGTTGAAGGATGTAGACGACGCTCATAAGAACGTCTTGCACTTCTTCCTGCAATCAATCCATGCATTCATTATTAATTCAAATTATCAGTTTTATCAACAAATTATCAATTCATTATTATCAGCAATCGATCGCCCATTCTTCCTTACCGTATCAAACTTCTCAGCGAGAGGTGTCACTTGCGGGGAAGCAATCACTGTGGATGGACTTCCCGTGGAATTGAGTGAGGATGGAGAAGGGACCGGTGAAGATCTGAGATGATCGAGATTAAATGAATAATTAGTTTCCATTCACCGGAAAACACTGCTGAATCGTGCGGAGACAGGAGGAATGACTCCCTTCTCGAGACTACGCCATTTGTTGGATGTTCGGACGCCTGTGAGCATTTATCACTTATTGTCGTTCTCATAAATGCATTTTAATATCAATTTGTCATTAATGAATCTCGTCTTCATACCCAATGATGAATCATTATGGTTCGTTCCGCCATTCTCCGGTGTTGCGGATTCGAGTTCATTCAGATTATCGATTGCGAATCGGATGAGTGGGACGTAGAGAATGGCGATACGGCGTTGGTAGTTCTGAAATGAGATCACAATGCATCAAATAACTAACCGTACTACAAGATAAACCAATCAGAGATTCCCTTACAATATCAGCGTATCTCTTATCGTATCCGTGCTTGGCGAGTATATTTCTCACGAGGGAAATTGGCCTCTTCCTGTACTCGCGAGGCTCACGCAGACACATCGTCAATTCCTAAATTAGAATAATTGACGATATACTTGATTTAATATTTTTAAAAATTCGGAAGAATGGCAATCGCACGATGCATCAATATGTGCGACACAAAGTCAAGAGAAACAAAAACCTCGACCCTTTCTATTCTCACCTGCAACAACAATCCGACAGGAAAGTGTCTCCTGCAGTAGGGCTCACTCAGCCACCACTCCTCTCCGCAACGAGTATCTACAGTGGTTTATTTATATTTAATTCCTTCGTACTCATCAAGTACTATTGATATTATTCACTTACATCGATCAGAGTCCGTCTTCTCGCTAATCGATGGAGACTGGAAGAGTTGGTGGAAGAATCGGGCGAGAATTCCAGTCGAGTCTACAGGCATTTAATGCTTGCTATGAGAATGGATCTACGTAGTAACTGACTTGCACTACTGGTATTCGTCTCGGTGAGTGTACTCTCGTACTGCACTCTCTGGATGAGATCAGTAGAATCGAAGAGAAGTGGAAGGGAGAGAGGAAGCCAATGCTCGTGACGGATCAATACCGTCAGCAGATCAGACTTGTATTCACGGAGGACCTGCAACGAATTATAATTCAAATCAATATGTCATCAGCTACCATACCCCTCGGGATTCGGCCTGATCCAATCGGGAGACGATAGAGTGAACCCATCGAAACACAGCACCTCTGTCCATGAATGAGAGGCAGCACTGCAAGCAAGTATCAACTTTATACGAATGTTCGAATAAATTTTCGCCTCGCACAATTATTGTCTCTAGCGTACTCGCGTACTAGCATAACTTACCCTCATAAATACTGCAAGTGCCGTATTTGCACTGCGTGCCTCAATCGGGATCTCTTTATGCTTGGCGATCATCTGAGGAACGAGAGTGTCCACTAATCCTCCAATCGTCTCCACCAATTCCACTGAGAATCGCTCTGATCGAGTGCTCTGCAATCCATACATTTTTCAGGACTTCACAATCTTTCTCTAATTGAAGGTCTGAAATCTAACTGGGGTAATATTTCTTCCAGTCTCCAACCTTGTAGCAACATATTTTCCAACAATTCAAACGATATTATTAGTTTGAGTGAGTGATTAAGTTCCCTCACCTTGTAGAGTGCCTTCCTCACAATGGTGTGGGCGACACTTCTCGCAGTCACATCCAGAAGGAAGGAGAGCTGTCGATAGACGGAGGCCAACTCGTCCAGAGAGGGCTGCACCGATCGGAGCTACAACCAGGACAGTCACAGTAGTAGGGGAGTTACAAGACCAAATCACTCGAGGATTCTTACATTCGTTTAAAATATTCTTCATATACGAATGGGTAACGAGAAGAAAAATAAAGGAAGCGTTTTTAAAGGAGAGGTCAATCCGTTTAAAAACAGACCAGAGTGGGTAGATGCTTGCAGATAGCATAGTGAAGGGAGTCCTCATCACTTATCGCATCGCGAGGATTCAATTGAGATCGGACGAAATGACGAAGAAGTCGACGACGTTTAGAGAGAGAAACACGATCGACGATTGAGATCACCGTGCTGCAATCAATCAATGCATATTATTCCCCGTATATTCATCGTTTAAAACACAATATTTTACGTTTCTATAAAAAAAATATGATTCGTATGAGCGAATCAAGCAGCTCATCGGATTGTTAACACCCCTCTTTGATAATGTATTATCTTCTCCTCCTAGTCCCTCAACTGTTTCCTTCCCTCTCACCTGAGAGTGGCAAGAGCGAGAGAGTCAGTGGCTGCCAGAGTGAGAGTGGAGAGAAGTCGATTAAGGATAAGAGGAAGGAAGGGAATCAGATGGACGATATCCACGTCGCAGAGAGCCTTCAATTCAATTAATAAGTTGAGACTATCACAGTCTAACAATTGTGACAGAGTATCAATTTTTTCTCGGCTCACAGATGTCGCCAGCAAAGAAGGAAAGCAGTTTTGGGCATCCTAAGTGATGGGCTATTTAACTCCACGGACACTTCGCTACCTTCCCTTGTAAGCATTATTCAACGTCATTATAAGCAAACAAAACAGTGTTCGATAGTAAGCATAGCACACACTGAAACCCGCAGTCATTGTTCTATCCCTTGATCGATCTCACCTCAGTCCTTTGATGGACTTCCCTTACGAGGGGGTGATCATCATCGAGAGATTCAGCGAGAGGAGAACACGAACGAGCAGTCGTTTCCTCAGGGGAAGGGGACCGCTGATGAAGAAGAGATGAGAGATGTTGAAGAGTTGAAAAGCCCTTGCTCAACGAAAAGCCAAATAGATATTAAACTCCACTGCCCACCATTGCAACCAAATTAGTTAGTTTGCGATAGCAGAGTCATAACTATAAAATAAAACAAATAATCAAACCTTGACCACGACATCGACTGCCTCTCCACCAAGCACCTTCTGCTCGAATCGTTGACATGACTGGAAAAAAGTTTATGTTCACTTTATGTTCGCATTATTATAAAAACAGAAACCTGGAAATAAGCCTGCAGTTTGGGCTGAGTAGTGTAGACAGAAGAGACCAATCGCAATCTGACTCGGAAAAGAGGCCGAGTATCAACCCACTTCACGTCTCCACTCGTTTCTTCCTTCAAAGCAAAGCTGATTAGGATTAGGCTTATTAATTGTATCTATATTAGTACATCAGAACAAGATGAAGGAAACAAATATTCTATTCATTTCACTGACCGGTTTGCCTATTCCGAGTGGCTTGCTCCTGTAGTAACCCTTCGGAAGTTCTGCGGCAACACATAGAGATAAATCCACTTCGTCCGATTCCTGATTATTTAATCTTCATTCCAAATTAATGCAAATCAGTTCTTGAATATCATAAATGGTGCAACAAATTTAGATCCGCAATGGACTACGATCTGAGTTCCCTCCTTTCCCATCCTGATCACTCACCATCAATAGCCGCTCCTTCCTTCCCACCAATGGTAGCCATGCATATCCGACGGTTGTCTCCACAGAATCTGTCGGACTTTTCGCATTCAGCTGGCCCATAACTGACACATGTGAGAATGTGAACAGAAGATGGTCATACTGACCCAGTGAGAGGGGCAAACGTAACTTCATCTGAAGGGAGAGGATAATAATAATAGAGTATGTCCATCAAAATGCGTTCCGATACCGTACCTCATCTCCGAAGGAAGGATTCTGCTGATGATGTTGGATAGCACATGAAGACGAGGAAGCGAATGGACCACTTGAATGGAGTCGATCGAGGAATGACTGGAATACACGGTTAATCGATAGTCGATAATAGTAAGTGCAGAAGTCACACCTCTCTTGCTACATCTTCCCCTCCTCTTATGAATCTCACTGTGCAAGAAATATTACGGGCCTTCGAGAACACCTTCTGACTGTCGTATCTAAAAAAATCATTAAAAAATAATGAAACACAGTCCGCATAGTTAAGACGCATTTCTTTTGCCTAGAATGAAAAATACATTTCATACTCCGATTCACAAGAAAAACAACTTACTTGAGTGCAAGAGGATAGATATACATGAGATTGACAAATGAAGAATGAGGCTCTGCCACTATATCCCCAAAGGATTGAACATCGAAGACAGGCGGATCGTGCAAGTCTTTTCTCCACGGATTGAGAGGAAGGAAGGAAGAGGAGAGTCGCACTGGAAAGATTTGCAGCATAATTGTGATGTGTTTCATGATTTTGCATTATTTGGTGATTACTGGAAGAGTTTACGGGAAAAAAACGAAAAGATAGGAAGTTCAACTCACGAGGAAAGTCGAAGATCTTGGTGGATGAGTCGATGTTAACAGAGACAGATGCACCAGGAATGGCAAATTTGCTAGCTTTTTCGAACCTGAAAAATATCAGAATTACAAAATGTTGAACGATTTTGTGAGATATTTGAAAAAAAGTTTATCTCTTACTTCGCGAAATCAGATAGATACTTGTGCAGATCCGTATCACTCAGCCGATTCTGGTCGCATCGATACAATTGAAGGCAATCCACACCTGAATAGATAGATATACGCCTGATTAGACGAAACCACTAGTTTACCATTTACAACTCCTTTGGTTGTACTGATCTGTCCCGATACAACCGCTCCCAATTCAGGGAAGATGCGCCTGAATTGAATTAATTGACAATAGTTGCATGACTTCTAGTCGCTCACCTCGCTGCGAAAGCGAATCTCGTCCGGAAAGCACCCAGTCTAGCACATGCTCCCTGCAGATAGCACAAGTTACCAAATAACCACAAATTTGCCAAATATTTTAATAATTTGTGAACTACCTGTATGTTCCTCTGCAGTTTGAGAGTTCCTTTGATGTCGCCAGTGGTCTTCATGTACAATTCACCATTGAGATCACTCGACAGCACTCTATCCACTCTGATTACCAACCAGGTAGATGGAGAGGCACCGCCCGCTACGGTACACATCATCTGAAACTCGTTCGCATTTCTAAATATGTACAAATGGGAGTTAATTCCTCCACACCTCACCTTATTAGCAAGAGTGCTTGCAATGGTTTCTCTTCTCAATCCGTCTCCATTCTCTTCTCTTCTCTGTCTCCTCCCAGCCCCCAACATGAATTGGACGTCATCGTCATTGACATCCACATGGAATTCCTCTGTGACGCGACGACCTGACAAATGAGCAGTCAGGTTACTCTTTTATTGATTGATCATAGAATGTGTATGAACTACTCACCAGTACTCGAGTCGAAAATGAACATTCGAACGAAGAGAGGTTCGATCTGTCTCACGTCAGTGGGAGAGACTGGAAGCCTCAAATCCAGTTTCGATAATTCAACACAGAATCTGCAAATGAGATCATAATTTCATCTCGTGGCGATATCTCTACGAAGAGTGAATGTGGAACTTCAACAAACCTGACGATGGAGCTCTTCTCGCTAAGTGTACTCGCAGTGTTCCTGTGTCTTCTTGGAGCGGGAGATGCAGAAGGAGACGATAGAGTGGAGACATTGGATCGACAAGGGAGCAGGGACGATACTTCGCCTTTAGCATCCGTCACCGGCTATAAGAGCAATTTTAAAACTACACAATGATTACACTTATCACAATTTCATAAGAACAGAAAAGTTTTTAAAATATTCGATTTAAAAAAATTAGAATTTTAATTGTAAGAATAATGCGAAATGACTAACTGCCAATCGATGGTAGAGAGAGAATATATTTCTTCTGTCTACAATGGGTGGCTGGAGAGCTCGTGCAGCCGTGTTCCTTCCTCTCCATTGGGTCATATCACGTGCTACAATCGACCACTTCTTACCATCCATTAGCCGTAGCAATCAATTATCATCCTTTCTCACCTCCCAGACTTTCCTCTGAGTGAATGCTATCCGTGTCTCCTCCACTCACAGAGTCCAACTGTAAAAAGGATTGAGTTTTTCTTGAATCATAAAAAAGAAACTAACTGTGGAATTGAGGAACACGGAATTGTTTCCGGTGGTTCCTTCGGTGCAACCGGAAGAGATTGAGAGACGATCACCTTTAATAATTTACTACTGTTTTATTACTGAATACAGAAATCGTTCAACAGGTCCAAGACCTGAGGATTGAATAAACTTTATTTTATTTTATTTTATTCATTACCGCCCACGTTCATTCTTCTCGGTATTCGCACTTCGCATGATTTCATCCATATCCATTATATCATCATAATTAAATAGTAAATCTCACTCTTATTAGCGAGTGCGAGTGCTCGATTGATGATCTGTAGCCACGAGCTCAACTCTTGAGGATCATTTGAGTCGGGAACGACCATTAGTCGCTTCCCCTCCTCCCTCTTCTCTCTTTCCTTCTCCTTTTCCCTCTCTGCTTTCTCATCGTCCTCACGACATGGCTCAATCTGGAAAAAACAGAATGGACGAGTAATCATACTTTATTATGTAGATACGATTGGTTCAATTTCATCCCAGATATTGATCGCCTTTCACAAACCTCCATAACCGTTCGTCCCTTCTTAGTCGCTCTCAATTGGGCCGAATTCACGCGCAGAATTGGCTTGCCTATAATTGATAATTCATCACGTCTCTCCCAGGACACAAAGTCGAGGCTCATTAACCTGTGGCATTTCCGGGTGTTTTCTGCACTTCGAAAGCAATTGTGCCTCCTTCGAGCCGACGGAGAATGCACCAACGACGTTTCTTCTCCGACTGAAATCACATGGAATATTCGATCGAGCACAGGGGAATATTATAATATTTCAGATGCAGAAATCAGCATCTATTGTCGAAGTAATCAAAACAAGCTAGCTGTTTTCCAATTTCGCAACTCACCTTGAGATTATCGAGGAGAGAAGGATCATTCTTGACCACTTGTAGAAATCCTTCTTTAATAACGTCACTCGAGAGGATGAATCCCTCCTGCGAGGAAACATTTTTTTAAAAGGAATTTTGGGCTCGCCACCAATCCGTTCTATTTCACTTCAATATACTTAATCTGTTTACCTCTGCAGCTTTAGCTTCCTCCTCCGCCATATCAGACTCGAATACGAGTGACGAGAGAGCGACGTCCATATCAGCAGATGATCTAATTAATTATCCGTTGATAAGTGGTTGCTTGATTGGATAACTTACGAGTTGTGCAGCACGTCGTAATCTCCAGAGAACTTCGAGTAGTTGAACACCACAGACTTCTGGGGGTTACTGTACATCTGTAGGGCGTCTCTGGTCAGCAACCAATTTGCTTCTCGCAGATCTGGCGATAGATGCGAATGCTTTCGATAATAAGCAAGACTAGTACCTGTCGGTTGCACAGCCGGAATAGCAGTTGGTTGATCGATATTAATCGTCGCTTCCTGAAAGTTGACACCATCGCCAATTCTTTCATACTGATTGACAGTGAATTATCGATGGAACGTTTCGCCGAAAAAGGAAAGCCAGTCAGGCAATTCATAATCTGTAAGAGCACCTCGATATCGTCCCTAGGGAAGACGAGAAGTTCCCTCTGTGGATCATTGTCGATGTTGACGCTCTTCTCAACGAGGAATCTTTCGTAATCCAATGGTTGTGAGACCGGGGCCTTTCTCTGAAGAAATAAGACTTGGATGAATCGATAAGATGACTCATAGAGATTCCTCAATACAAAAAAACTAACTTACGTTTCTCAAAACAAATTGTTTCGTCTTTATTTTATCAATACGCGGACTACGAGTAGTGAGAGTATTCCACAGGAACATGTCCCCATTCATCCAACTGATTGGTGTTCTTTTCCCCTTTTCATTCCTCGTCATTTCTATGATTCATACCGTTGGATTCTGCGTGCTGATCACATTTCTAGCTGCTTCTCGTGCTTCACGAGCCAATCCAGGGCGACCCACGCCCGCGGTGAATCTAAAAATAATTATTTCGTTTAAATAGAATACTGTTAGATATGTTCTTGTATCAGTAAGTACTGTAAGAAGTAGAGATAAATCAATGCCAAAATACGTACTTTCGCAAGTTAGACTTGTCATTGATCTTGTGAGCAGCAGAACTCGTAGAGGCTAGCGAATCAGCCACTAACGTAGAGGCGTTACTCGATCCCGCCGATACAACCGATCTGGTGAATTGAGGATTGGACAGTTGAGGACGTGTATTGGATACCTCCTATCATCGCTTGCATTGGTCCGCGAGGAGAGGGAGACTCCCCTCATGGGAAAGACTGCAAATGATATGCAATTCTAATAAACTTCTTCGTCACGAACGTAAAATCATCAATCAAGCACACAATTTACTGAAATCGATTGAGTAATGAGACAAACGTAGGCAGAGTAGAGTAAATTGACAAGCAGTTCATGCCCCTCCCAAATATAAACGAATGTTCTCCGCCCCTCTTCCTCTCTCTCGTCCTTGTATCTCTCTCTGAGAAAGAGCCCATCTGTGTAGCTTCTGCCACTCAAATGGGCCCCCTTATTCATGCTATCTCCGTTTCTCTCTCACTCCTCATTTCCTTTTCTTCTGCAGTTGAGCCAACTCGTCTCGCGCTCCTCTCTCTCGTCAGGCGCAAGAAGTACAGAATAATCCTCAAACCCAACGAAACCACCTTTCCCCACTCAGACGGGTGTTAAAGTTACATACGAAGGGGTTAACGTTAAGAAAGCTGTTATGGGGAGCAAAAGTAATAGAAGAGAACGCACACAAGCTACCTTACGGCTGCGATGAATAAAGGGAAAATAAGTCCCTATGAGAGAACGATCGAGATGTATGAAGGCGATCCCTATTCGATTCGCGTATGAATGGAGAAACAAAAATAATTATTAATTTTGTTGAAAACCGGGATTTCCTATGAGCCGGGAATAAGAATTCAGATATTACGGTATTCGTGGACATTAGAGAAGGAGCGCACACATTCCAAATGAAAATTAAATAATAATTTAATACTAATTAATTTATGCTCCTTC
Organism: Pristionchus maxplancki; assembly: GCA_900490775.1. Lineage (NCBI taxonomy): Eukaryota > Metazoa > Nematoda > Chromadorea > Rhabditida > Neodiplogasteridae > Pristionchus > Pristionchus maxplancki. The sequence continues at coordinate 86,205 of LS541009.1, forward strand.
TACTGAGGAACAGAAGTATAATGCAATTATCCATATCAGAAGGAATTCAACAAAATCGTTCATTCGATAATCCGCCTCAAAAAATCACAGGTAATTGTCTTTTAAACCAGTAAAAACTGAACACAATTAGAATCTACAATGAGCAATTAAGATTTAAATATGTACGACACATAACGATACTTCTTTGTGGCAAATAGGTTGCACAATCTAATAACAACGAATAAAGAGAGAAACAAAGAATATACATATCCTATGACGAGGCAGGTCAAAGCGGTAGGTTCCAGTAGGATTGGGGAACATGAACAAATTGTTATTCTTCCGCATTTACGTCCGTCTCTTCATTCTCGTCGCCGAATTCCTGAAGTATTGATAATGTCTGTTGAGGAATATGTAGAACAAGATATACTTATTTTAGAAGAGAGAATGACACGACTTACAAACAAGTCTCACCTCTCCATCCTCCACATCTACTCCATCTCCGACCTCTTCCTCCGAATCGATATCAGCGTGCTCCACGTACTCACCAGCCACATCCTGAGTATAACTCCTCGTTTCAACTCATCTCAATCATCCATCTCATCCTATGAGGCCGTTCGCGAGAGAGTCGAGCAAGGGCTGGCACAGCTGAAAAAGGTCGATTCTCTGAAACCCCGGGTTTTGGGGTTCTAGAGGGTGCTGATGACGGTGGACATACTCATTTTCCATATTTAGCCTCCGTTGGCTCCAGACGACGTCACGTCGAAATCGTTTTTTGTGGAATTTATCCGCCCACGAATATGCTAAAAATAAGTGAAAATGTTTACCGGGGCAGTTTTTGATGCTGATCACGCCTGTCAACTCCATTTTTCATGAATTTTAAAAATAAAATTTTAAAAATGAACTTTTGATTGAGCCATTTGTGGGCTTAGCAACCTACACAGATCGGACCGGCATGGCAAGATTAGTCTAAATCTAAATTTTCAGCCAATTTTAGGAACCGGTCTCCGAGATTGGAGTGAGAAAGTAAGGCAAAATTGTAGGTGAAACAGTCATTTTCTCCTCTCCAAGGCGCTTCCTCATCCCAGAGGCGAGAGACGAGGCGAGAGACGAGGCGAGAGAGTATGGGAAATGGAGAGAGCGCAGAGAGGGAAGGGGGGTGAGAGAGTAAACAAGAGGGAGATGATCGCTTTCACCTACAATTTTGCCTTACTTTCTCACTCCAATCTCGGAGACCGGTTCCTAAAATTGGCTGAAAATTTAGATTTAGACTAATCTTGCCATGCCGGTCCGATCTGTGTAGGTTGCTAAGCCCACAAATGGCTCAATCAAAAGTTCATTTTTTGAATTTTGTTTTTAAAATTCATGAAAAATGGAGTTGACAGGCGTGATCAGCATCAAAAACTGCCCCGGTAAACATTTTCACTTAATTTTAGCGTATTCGTGGGCGGAGAAATTCCACAAAAACCGATTTCGACGTGACGTCGTCTGGAGCCAACGGAGGCTCCCTATTGAAAATGAGTATGCTCATCGTCATCAGCACCTTCGAGAACCCCAAACCCAGAGTTTCAGAGAATCGACTTTTTTTTTGCTGTGCCAGACCCAGGCGGATTTGCTCGACTCTCTCGCAAACGGCCTCCTATACAATAGCATACCTCTCCTTCGAAGGGATTGTAATCGGGATCATTCTCTTCATCTTCTCCTCCTCCCCACTCATTGTGATCTCCTTCGATCATCTCCAGCAGCCTTTCGGGATCTGCAGGGTAGAACAATTAATTTGCGCTATTTGCGAGAAGAAATTGTTAGTTACTGAACAATCTAGTGTCGCAATGAGATCTTTATACTAAACTTAACTAAAAATCTAGTGAACATCTCATTTGCCTATCGAATGTATAGACCTCTCACCATCCATTAAATGTTCGATGTGGAATTCGCCATGTTCGTCATGATCATAATCGTCGAAGAAATCCTACAAAGATACTACAGTAATAACCATCTATCGTAATCCACCGTCGGAAGACTCTCGAATCCACAACTCCGAGTGGATATTCTCGAAAATGCTTACATCCTCATCGAAATCATCGCTGTCGACCTCATCGTAATCCAGATCGTCGTGTTCGTGCCAGTACTCGTCCATTTCTTCATTATTCATTCCCTCGAACAGTCGATTCGCGCACACTCCCTATAAATGAGGGATAATTCAGAAATGAGAAAAAGGTAAACAGATTCAGATTTTCCGCTCATAAATACGGTTACTATTCCACAATCGTGGAGACCAACATTGTTCTCGGTGAAATGCTTGTAGGGGTCTCCTCGATCGAGTCTTTTGAGGCAGAGCCAGCAGAATGCAGTCGAACACTTGGAACACTTCATCTTGTTGCATCCGTTGTTCTTCTGAAATTACTCTATGTTTATATGTAGAGAAATTAAGCATTACATTCGCAAGATTAGATAATTGAGATGAATTATTACGAGGTTGATAACGATTGTGTAATAAATGAAATCCTAAGATATTTGAGACGACTTGTTTACCTCAATGTCAGTTTTACATTTAGGACACTTCTTGCTGTTCTCCAGTAACCATTTATCGCTCCGTAGATTCGAAATCATCTTCTCCAGTGCATCCTGTGAACGGTAGTTTGTATGGATTGCCGGGAGCATTTACACTCGATTCACACAATTTATAATACTCTAGACAGTTGTATACCTTTCCTCCTGCTCTTTTCTCGAGATCCTGTCGATTGTCGCCTTTCTCGTACTCCTCCAGAAGCTTCAGTTTCTCATCTAGAAATAAATACACTAGAGGTTCGCTGATCTGCCTTCCAATTACATTGATTCCAAACATCATATAGAACTGATAGGCATCTCTCCTTTCATCACTTACCGATCTGCCATTTGCACCCCTCCACTCCGTGGTACGTCTTCCTACAGATGACGCAGAAAGCGTACGCGCATGCATCGCACTGACCGAGCTGACGATTCCTGCAATTGTCCTTTAACTTGAATGTTAAGAACAAAAGCCAAAAAATCCCCTTGTGGGTTGCACACATTCATTACCTTGCTAAAAGAGCAGAATAATACTTACACGGGATTGACGATGACGTATTTACCACAGGCGATGCGAGGGCAAATCGCCATGTCCTCCATTGCTCCGAGCGCCCGCTCCAGAAGGATCGCCTCGTATCTGGAGCACGATATCTATTAGTAGGAGAATAGTTTTATTCACAATCCGATTGGGTACGGTGATGTATCAAACGCAGTAATCGGCACCTCTCATACTCCTCTTCTCCGATCGCTTTCTTCACTACCTCCTGTGCGGCAATAGACGAGCACGAGTCGGCCAGGCATTCGAACGTACGGATCTGAATTTTAAATTATTTTAAGTCTAATACCTCGGGACCAAACTTTTAGGCAATTGAATTTCACAACATGACAATCAATTCACATAGAAGGATACTGGCAATGTCTCTAGGTACTAGACAACGAATTGAACTGACTCCTTCCGACTTGAGTAGCCCGACAAAGTACTGCTCCACACACTTCTCGCAATAGACGTGTTTGCAAGGCAGAAAGCGAGCACAGCGAGAGCCCGGCTCGTTCTCGAAGCACACCTCATAATAAATTAATCATAATATTTCAATGCTAAAATAAATCAATACACACTCGAGGTTCTTTCGTCAATGGGAATAAATGTATTACTTTAACAGATACTTCAAAATTACATGATGTATTCTTACCTCGCAATCGTGGCATTCTCTTTCGAAGACAGTCTGCTCGATGGTCGAGGCTGCTTCCACTAATCGATGCAGGATAGTCGCTCCGTCTATACCCTGTAATGTTTTGCCATTTTTCTCAATTCAATAGTAAAAAAAGAAAAAAATAATAGTACAATAAAAATATTTTAAAAACCTTTTCAGTACAGTACGGTGTGTTGTCCACACGATTCAGCTTCTCGAGGTTCTGCAATGAATAGGAATATTATAAGTGATTTTTTGTCTCCCGTCGTAAACAACCGGTTGCAACTATCTCAAACAATTTTCACCTCGCAGGCCTTCTCTCTAACGGCGAAGGCTATACTGTAGAGCATCCCTTGATCCATCATGGACTCAACAGTCTCCTCGATAACTTTCTTCACTATCTTGTGCTGCAATATAAATAATCAATTAAAAGCCCATTTGGATGCGTTCTCTCTTACTCTCTCATTGCTCATCCAACTGCACTCGATGTGAATGGACGGCGCGACGGCGGGATACGCATCAGGAAGGGAGAAGAACAGATCGCAGTATTCGAGTGCCTGCACTTCACGGTACTGCACTTCTGCAAGCATTCAAGCCATTAGTTGAAAAGATGAGACCGTTACATAGCATATGCAATATGCCTTTAATATACATACGAAGAGGTTCTACCAATGTTCATGAATGAATGAACATTGTTAGAAGGTGACAGAAATTAAGAAAGAAACATAACTGACCAGCGCCAACCTCTGCAAATATGACAATCGGTCTCTCGAGCAATGGTAAGTCGATGCGGATCTAAATTTAAGCTGCCTATCATACATTCGAACACTAGCACTATGCATCTCGAAGATAAGTGCTCGGAATCAGTTGAACATGGATCAAACATGGATCATGATCAAATCAAATACGCAGAATTCGAATAATTCTCACGATCGAGGAGGGAGGGGATGAAAAAATGAACAGATTGAACAAACCTTGCCACGAATCAGCGCGTCCTCGGACTGCTCGTACTCGAGCGACCCGTCGAAGCATTCCAGCATGCTCTGGAAGTTTTCCAACTCTTCGAGTTGCTCACGACGGCGCGACCCCATCCGCACAAACTGCAAATTAATAAAATGTGATCAATCAATTGATCAAACAAAAAACAGACTTGGAGTAGACACAATAAAGAAAAACAAGAGCTGCGAATAGGTTACAGGATGGATCCTAGTGCCCGAAGCCCGAAAGCCGGAAACGGACCGAAACCGGGAATTGATAACTACGGTCATTTGTGAATTTGCTTGCTGTCAAAGCATTCAACTCATAATATTTTAGTACAATGATTTTGTACGTTCGCTGCGCCGAATTTGTTATAGAAACAGGGAAATTATTTAAAAAGTGCGAAAATTTGGTCACTATTAACTGCAACTTTTGCTCATTGCGATAAATATGTTGCATACGAATAGTTGTGCAATTGCTCCGCATGAGAATTGAGAGAGCAGAGGCGACTAGAGAAATAGTACCAGCACAAAGATAGCACATTCTTTTACATCCTCTTCAGAGGTTTCTGGAGACCATGAGAATGGAAAGAGTCCCATGTAGACTGGAAAAAAGCAGAAATGAAATGATATATCGTAGAAGTAACTCGTACTAATTCGTTCTAACCTCTAGATGATGCATCGTTTTTCGGAAGCAAGAGCCCACACGTGTTGGGAAGCATTAAATACCTTGAGGAATCCAGTGTTTTATTTGCTGCTTGGAATGTACCAAGATATCGTATGCGTTCATAGATACAACATCTCTTATGAGCATTCTTTTAATACACCCTTTTCCCTCTCGTCCATTCCAGTTTAGCGTTAATAGCTCCTTTTTTATCATAAATCTGACAAAAAACAGCTCTGCACGTAAGGAAAACCCATTTCATGACCGAGAAATTCATCCATGGATTCAAAATTGCGGGTAGAACCGTGACCCGGCCCTTCTACAGCGCGGTAATTCAAATACCACCTGCTGGCATGTGACGTAATCGCACCCCATTAGATAGAAGGAGAAAGACCGGGCTCCCCTCTGTGGGCAGTGCAACCGTGCGGTAATTCAAATATCTTCACATCTATGTATCTCCCATCAACTCCAGATTAACATTCTGTGTATCTATGCGCCTGCCTTCGAGAAAGAGAATTGAGAACTAATCAAATTGATAACACTAAAAAAGCAACACTCTACAGCACAAAACTCTGCAGTAGTTACTTTGGGAATATAAATGTGTTTTAAAGTTTCAACCCTTTACAAGCTGGAAAAGAGATGGAAGAGTAGTTAGTTGAAACGCGTCAGAACACGAGAAAACGCACCCTCTCCACCCCCCCCCCCCCCCCCCCCCCCCCCCCCTCACTTGGCAACTGACTGGTCAAGACAAATATTTCCAGAGAGCAGACACTCTCTACCCCTCTCTCTATCTTTCTAAAGTTGTTCTTCAATGATTGATGAAATGCGGACAGTACCGTAATAAGGACCACTACTTCTTCAATGCCCTGCGCAACCCCTATGGCGTGGTATTTCAAATATTCCCGCGCTTCGCTGCTCCCTCCTTCCCTCTCTGACCACCTGACCCGGCCCCGATAGTCCGCGCAATCCCCTGTGCGGTAATTCAAATACCCCCTCCCCCCTACTCCTCCGCACCTCTCCAACCCACGGGGAGAATTCACAGGTGCCATCCCAATCCCCCCACATTATTAGGAGGAGGAGGACCGATGCTCCGCCCCAGATCAAAAAGGGTATTTAAGAGCGTAGGAGTTCGATTATATTCACACCACTCCGTCAGTCCTCTCTAGTACAGTACTTGCTTGGTTCTTCCTACTTACTGAAGTCTACCACATACCTTACATTGCCTATCTCAAAAACAATTCGCGCTATTTTAGATTCTGCAAATTCAAATAGCAAAACCTTTTCCCATTCATCATGCCCCATAGCAGCACTTTCTATTTTCTTGGACAATTTTATCGGGCCTGTATTTTCCGTTTTTGCAGAATAACCATGCGGTAATTCAAAAACCCTAACCGGGACCACCTGCCGATTTCGTATGTAGATTATCTTGTTACGCATCTCCCCTACCCCTCCCCATTGTCAAGTCCCTCATCTGTCTTGCTGTGTCTAATGAGCTATTCAAACGAAACGCGCGGGAATCAGCCCCCCTCGCTTTTGGTTTCTCATCACGGCATTTTCCCACCGTCTAGATCTACCATTTCAGAAGGGATCCAACCTTGAACATTTGAAGATGGATCGCCAACCAAGCTTGTATGTCGTCAAGCGAGGTAAAGAGTGGCTTTTTTATCGAATATCCGAAGACTTGATCTTATTAGCCAAAAAAGTGATAGCAACCTTGATTGAATTGAGATGGACAGAGTGAGCCAATGTACTTCGACAAGATCA
>LS541009.1:99818-119494 GCA_900490775.1 Pristionchus maxplancki
CCATTTGCGCACAAAAGTATCCTTTTCGATTTTTCAATTTCGATCTTGTTCAGTAGCAGTACGCTCAAACGTGTCGAAAACCAGCGAAAAATGAGCAAAAACGGCTGTTTTGCTCACTCTAAAAGCTTCAGCTCGCCGGAAAATGAAAATATCGACTTCGTTCTTGTGCAGGGGGTTAGGAAAACCATTTGCGCACAAAGGTATCCTTTTCGATTTTTCTATTTCGATCTTTTTCAGTAGCAGTACGCTCAAACGTGTCGAAAACCTGCGAAAAATGAGCAAAAACGGCTGTTTTGCTCACTCTAAAAGCTTCAGCTCGCCGGAAAATGAAAATATCGACTTCGTTCTTGTGCAGGGGGTTAGGAAAACCATTTGCGCACAAAAGTATCCTTTTCGATTTTTCAATTTCGATCTTTTTCAGTAGCAGTACGCTTAAACATGTCGAAAACCTGCGAAAAATGAGTCATTTTACGCCGCTCGGACGTGTCGATCGAGGCAGAATAATAGGGATTAGCGAAGTAAAATCCCGCCACGCAAATGAAGTTTTTTCCCCCCTTTGACTTGGTGTGGAATGCATATGATCTGGTCACAGATACTGCAATGAGTTTGAGATTTGTAATTAAAGGAAGCCTTTATAGAAATTTATGAATGAATAAAGCAAAGATCGACCTCATCACTGTCCGAATCTTCGTCAGAATCATCAAGAAGAGTCTCGAGTGATTCTTCCGAATCTGAAGAAGCCTGAAGATACAGGACAATGCATTAAAAAAGAGAAGCGTTTGAAAAGTGCGAAAAACTTTTCGCAACTCAAATAAGTAAAAAAAACAAAGTTAATATTCGTTAAAGTGTTGAAAATCATAAAAGATTACCCCAATCTGATCTCCGCCAGCCATTTTCCGATCCTTCTCTACCGTTTCACGTAGTATAATTACTGGTTCGTCCTCATTACTGGAGTCGATTACATCGACAAAGTATCTACCATTGGCATGGATTAAAGATGGAGAAGATTCCAAGGATAACCTGTTTTTATCATCTTGAGGCAAAGCGGTGAATTCCTTCACATCCAGAGAGTCAGATCCTGAGTTCTTCGTTGCATTTTAAAAATGACGAATTATTAAAATATTCGAGTTTAGTTACCGTCTTTATCTAATTTGGCAAACTCCTTCATCATTGAATTGATGTATTCTTGGTTAACATGCAAGAATTCTTCGAAGTCAATTTTCCCTGGATGGAATTGCTATAAAAATAAAAATGAATCTTCTAACCATCTCCATTTTTGTCCACCACGGTAAAGAATTCCGGCGTTAGCAACCCTGAAAAATATCAACAGAATGAAGAATCGTATCGAGGTATTTTGAGTGAATTGATACCTGGATCAGTGATCAATGGGGCAGCGAATACTTCTGCTACCAGACAGATCGCAACGAGCGATCGCGTGCCCATCGAGTACTGCGAAATATTGAAAAATTGAGAGAAAACGAGCGGAAACTTCGATAATCGGACAAGTTCCGCGACGAGAGACAAAGAGGGAAATTGGTGGTAATCCTATCTCTCGATACTGTCTCTCCATTACTCTCTATGTCAACGTAAAATATTATTTTCTTAGCGCACACATTTGCCATACTTTTTCCAATAAAACACTGGAGAAAGCATAAATTTAACACAATGTAGAAAATAATTGTTCCTGATATTCTAAAAAATTCATTTCTTGTCAGCATGAATATTGCGATGTGCAATATACACAGTAGTGGAAGTGAGAGGATAATAGGCTATATTATCCGCTGTTGAGCGAGTAGAAAAAAGAAAGAGAGAGACATCACACGATTGGATGATCCGGTAGTGAAGAGAACAAATTCTGAATGGGAATTCACCCCAATTTGGCTTTAATAAGGGGAAAGGTTCTGTAGTCGGTGTCAGCCTCAAGAAGGAAATCTCAGATAACATTCTGCATTTCTCAAGGCGGCGAAACTCGTCAATTGCAACAATCCTCATGGCCATCTTGTCGAATGACTCCTCTTCAGTCTCCATTGACTCTCTTTTCTCTGTCGCAGAGGAATAGGAGATTCCATCTTGTCATTCCTCTGTCACACTCAGCTGTTGACGTCGCTCTTATTCGCTGCACTCTTTCATTCCTTTCAGTTCCATTGTGACGACTGCAATTCTACCGCTCTCTCATAGATCAGAGCAACGAGAGAGTGTGTCTGACGAGGACAGTCATTTCTTGCATTACCAGTCACTGTATCGTGTTGACTCTGGAATTCTCACTGCTTTCTTTCGCTCTCTTATTCCTCCCTCCTCTCAGTCTCCATTCCACCCCTCGCATTCCCTATTTCTACTACAGGCGACAAAAAATCTCACCTGACTCACTACAAAGCGGCCAAAATTCCGTCTTATTTTTTAAAAAGCCATTGTGAAATGAATGTGAGGTACTTCATTGTGCTGAAACATTGCCGTTGTTGTGACGAGTGCATAGTTTACGTAAGAGCTTAGCCCCCCCCCCCCCTTCCTCTGCTTTCCCTTCCTCATGTAGCCATGACTGCAGTCAATTGCTGTCCATTCAAGAGAGGTGTGCTTGAAGAGGCGAGCAAGGCTAACTCGATTCAATCCAGTCCCACACCTTTCCGGTCTCAACCAACCATTATTGATGTAACAAAACATGACGCTCACACTACGCAGTGCCTCCCCGGAGTTCCTATCCCTTGTTTTAAACTTAGTTTGTCTTGATTTTAAGCGACATTTCACACTCTGGCGCCGCTCCCAGTCGAATTAGATCTGTTAGTCCAGAAATGCTGCTCGCTATTTATCTTTGAGGTTTGCTTACACTCTGCTCAAAGCTTTCGCATTTATTTAATGATAAGATCTCAGTCTTCGCACGAGTGCGTTAAGAACATCAAAAAACTTGCGAATTGCGCGAAAGAGAGATAAATTTGATGAAAGGAGTCGCGCAGTTGACGGGTTTCCGCTTCAAGTCGCCGATTGTCTCCTATTCTCTGCTTGATTTCGCATCTAATCCTTCCCCTTTCTCCCCTCCCCATTCCCTATGAATTGTATTTCGACCAAACATCTGTTCATTTCTGCTTTCGTTGAAGGAAGAAAGTTTGCAAGAGTGAAATCTGATGTCGGCTCTCGTTTCCCTCGATTACTCCCTCCATTTTCTCGCGCCATTCTCTTCCTGTCTCCATTTCTTCTTGAGTGCGGGATGGGAATGGCAAGCCGAATGATGAGGATGATGAAAGGGGAATCGCACTTTCACCATTGATCTCTTTGATCCGGACCCTCAAAAAGGTGTATAGGCCCCGGGGTAACTGGCACTGTTCGTTTTTGCATTGAAAATAATTTCTCCAGCCTTTTCCACGCGATCTAGCGTGATTCTTCCATAAAATGAGAGCAGGAAGCTCCTTTTTTTCTCGTTTTTAGTCTTTCATCGAGTAATGATGCATAAAGTATGCGTTCGGGCTCGTAATGATGTAAAGCGCATTCATAAGGCTCCTCCCTTTTTCCTTTGCTCCTTTCCTTTCAGAATTCAATGAAATCTTTTGTGACATCTTATTCTATCATAATTGGTTAATTTGTTAAAGATTTTTTTTAAATGATGCTCAATCTTCACAAAGGCCTCAGTATCCGATTTAAAATAGCGAATTTTCTCTTATTTCAACAGTCTATTCTCACACCCTCTGGAGCCGCTTGTTTCTGTCTGCTCGCGGCCTCTTTCTCACCCTCTGAAACTTCCTCCTTCCTCTTTCCGTTTTCCGATTGAACCAATCAGCTACTCCTTTCAGTCCTTGTTGTCCCACTTTTCATTGTCTCTTAATATTTCATTTACTCAGAATTGCTCGCGATGACGTGATGAAACTACTTCTCGTTGTGACTTTCATATCCCAAGGTAAGATTCTTGGAGAAAGACGGTTGTTCAATACTAGTCTAATGAGTAGAGAAAATTTCACTTCTTCGATACATAACTTTGTGTCGATATTCTGATAGCGTTCAGCTGAAAACGAAATGCATTCACCGGGGAAAATGATAAAAGAGTTAAACATAGGTATGTGTACATTTCAGCCCTCGCTCACGACGCTTGTTTAGCGGGATGCGTTATAACAGTCAAGCGGAAATTTGCTGAAGCCGCCGGTTAGTTCATTCTACTGATTTCTTTCAAAGTTAGACATAAAGTTTCTTAGGTTAAAGCAGTACTGTTAGACACTTCAGGCCGTCACCATTCGCCATTGTCCACTACTGATCTTCTCTCCCCTCCCTTCCACTCCATAATTGCGGAGCATGACGACTTCACGAATATGTTCCAGAAGATAAGAAGAACTTGCGGGTTTGTTCAATAGAGAACATCTGTTCACTTTCGACATGACTAACCATCCTTCTCACTCGGATTTCGTGCACGCACAACAGTCATAAACCAGCTGCAGGATCTAGATGCTTCAACGCTTTTTTGCTTCTGTCTTCTTGCCAACTTTTGTGATGCTTTTTCTTACTCTTTCTCATGAAAATACTTGAGAGTGGGTGCAGTAGAAATGAATGGGATGTCGTGAGTATTCTAAATTGTGTTTGTTCGAAATCTATTAAAAAATATTCTATCTATCGTAGATTACGGCGACACATTCAAGATAGATAATATCTAACTTTATAAAATGGCGCGATCATTTCATCTGCAGTCTCAAGCATTGTGTCATGCTCTATTCACCCTCTTGTCTTATTGTGCCACGAGAGAAAAAGAGAAAGAAGTTAGCTGGAAGAAGCAAAGCACGACAATAACATGAAAATAGATGAGAACTCTAAAGGGGGTCGCAAACGAGGGGGGGGGGGTAAACATGTAAAGCAATTGGTTTGAATTACGACGTTAGATTAGTCTTTCAAAACAACGTAGCAGTGGTAAACACAAATGGCACGATGTCTTCGAGTGACATGAATGACTTTAAATTGGGAGGAACGCACTCCAGTTGAATCTTTGATAGCATCCCTCTCATGCCTGCCTAATGACGTACCCCAAAAGGAGAAATATCAAGAGTTTGGAATGTGGAATACATAATTGATTTGAGTGACGTGAAGTACTTCGATGGGTGTCTCAGTCGCTGTCAAATCAGCAGAGAGCAACAGATGCTGCTGCACTCAATTCATCACTGGAAGTACTTCTGTTCTGCTGTCAGCAATTCGAATGCTCGAGGAGGTCCGTAAGATATTCATTATCCGTTCCTCATTGTTGCAATTTGATTGACTTCTCATTGTATCTAAAAAATGAAAGCAAATTTGGAAATAGCGTCTCACTAGCTTGTCTCTTCCGAAGTATAGTCAGTGGACTCTGGACTGTGCATGGATAATGATGTTATGACAGCTACTTCATTCGAATTTCTGCCTCACTGACAAGAATATGGCGAAAAAAAGACGGACAGAAAAAAAGACGGATGAAAGTGTTCAATGAGAAATAGCAAATAAGATACCTATTTTCAGTTCGCGACTACATTCTTTGCGAGCGGACACATCTTCGACGAGCTACGCTCAACTGCTCTCCTATTAATGTACCATTTACGCTTTTGAAATCTATATTATCGAGCATATTTGGGGAGAGGAGGGGGGGGGTGTTCGTTCGGCTTGAAATCTTGGACAAAACTATTCCAAAATTTGCCCAATTTCAGATCCGCGATCTCAACACCACATCGATTGACGGTCTCAGCCAGTTCTGCGAGTTAGTTGCCTCCTTATAATTTCTCATTGAGGCACACATTTCAGGCATTTTGACCGTTATCAGAAGTGCTTTCATCGCGAGCGACCAGAGTGCACGCCTTCAGCAATCGAGGTTATAGATACATTTTTCTTCCTCGAATAAATTAAAATGTTAATGAACGAAACGAAAGACTGAGATGTCTTTGATGATAGTTCTTTTTAGACTTTGATGATAGTTCTTTTTGCAGTTGAAGCAGCGGATCGAGGTGGCCCTTCAGCAGACATACGAGAAGCTCGTCTCTGCCAGCCATATGAGTGTCCCTCGTGAGCTTTCGATCCTCTAATTCGGATAACCATTTTGTTGCAAATAAAAAGAATCTTCGATTGTTGCAGATCTATGCTCGCAATGGCGTCGTGCGATGCCCTCTGACATCGTCGCCCCCGATGCAACTGAATCGACGGAGAGGATGACGTCAACGATGATGAAGATGACGTCAACGATGACAACGGTGATGTCCACTTCGAGCCCCACAATGCCCACCACTGTTACAATTACGGCCATCGATTATGTAGTGGAAGAAGCAAGGAAGAGGTGTGTCTTGATATTCATTCACTTTTCCTTCTTATGTTTATGAACACAGATAGATAATGAAGATATGAATGACAAATGGCATTTCAGTACCTCTCCGGCGCGCATCCAAATGATGTTACCTGTACAGATGACTGAGGCTCCAATCGTCACTTTGAACGTAATCTTCACACATTTCATTCATTTTAAAATTAAATTCTGATTAAAGAAGGAGTCCCACGAGGTGGAATGATAGGCTCCCACCACGACTGGATTGCGCCGCGAGTGAAAATACTGTAGGGAAGAGGGTGAGAGAGCGAGAGAGTCAGACAAACAGAGTGCTTCCCCCTCCCCTCTCCCTTCCCTTCTCCCTCTCCCCCCTTCCCTTTGCACCGCGCATCTTGATTTTCCCTGCGTTATCGGAAAACTTTGAGCGCACATAGCTCGCTTCAAAGTTGAGCTAGAGACTTCAAATTTCGGATTTGCACTAAGATTCAAGGGATAAACATGGCTGTGCTTCCAGATTGTCCTCGAAAAAACTCGTGGGACGCCTTCTTTAACTTAATGGATAGTAATAATGAAAATGCTGCCAGGTTCTCCACCAGACGGCGCAGGGAAGTATTCAACAGAAAGAGAGCAGTCGAACGAGAAGAATCTACGATACTCTCACTGGTCCATTGACCTCATCCACTTCTTCAGAAGCCCTCATCTACAGTGCGCTCATGACAATATTGTTGCTCTCGTTATTAGGGTAATGAAAGGGGATTGAGAGCCTAACGATTTTTTTCAAAAATAAGAAGTTTGCAAACTGATAAGAGAGATAGCTCATAGGGTTGGCAATACGACGTTTGCAACGTTGCAATGGAGGGAGGTCACGTTGCAACGTTGCAATGAATGGATAGGGGAGGGAGAGCGTTGCAACGTTGCAACGCCATTGCAACGTTGCAATGGCTGGGAGAGGGGCGCGCAAACCATAGTGCCTCACGGGAAGGGGCATAACTCAGCGCGTTTTTATCGCTCCAATCCCTGATTGTTATAGTTTGCTAATTAGATCCCGCTCTACATTTCATCTGAACATACCTAAGCTGTACGACTTACAAGGAATTAGCCTCCTCTCGATTTTGGTCACTTTGGGCCTCTAAAAATCGGAAACTTCACAAGATCTTGTGATCTTTCGGCGAATTTGAATTGAAACGCTTAAAAATTTGGAGAGCATATTCCCAGTACGTTCCCTAACAAATCCCGCAGAAGAAGAACATAATTGCAACACTTTTAATATGACTCTTCACTCATAATTTACTCTTGATCGCGACACTCGGGCTGGCGGGGAGGGACAGGCTCGGGGGAAGGGAGAGGGTTGCAACGTTGCAATAACGTCGCAACGTTGCAACGCTCTCCCTCCCCTGCCCATTCGTTGCAACGTTGCAACGTCGCAATCGCATTGCCAACCCTAATAGCTCACCTAAATTATACGGGTTTCCCATTGTGCTCTAGGATGTTCCGTCTGATCGACCTCGATTATGCTCCATTATGATCGTTTTACGGTTTACACAGCCGGGTCTTTATCACACTGGTAATTTACTTTTCTCGCTTATTACCCTGATAAAAGATCTTAGAATTGCACTTTTCATTAAGAATACGATCGATTTTCAAATTTAAAGTCAAGTTAGTCAGCATCACTGCAATCTAATCATCTTATTCTGGAATTTCACAATGATTATTCAAATTGACAAATTAGTTCACAATCAGACTATCATAAATTTACGGAAAGTTGTTTGAAGATCCACGCGTAAGGGGTTCCAATAAAAAGAACCGTGCATAATGACCGCAACAAGCGCGCACTAATCGCGCTCGCCCCGCCCACTTTCAATTTTTCGTTCTTGACCTCGCTTTATTGATTTTAGTCATTGATTTTAGTCATTCTCCACCGTTTCATGTCTGTTTGTCTTTTTTTATGCAGGGACACTCGCTGATGCAGGTCGGACTACTACCACTACTACCAAGACGCCCAGGAGGGCAGGAATCGCCATCGCTCGGCGAAATGTCATCAGGTTTGTCTTGTGGTTGGTGGTGTGGTGGTTGACTTTCAATTAGTTCTGGTTGCTTGTCGTCCCGTATTCCAAGCCCCCCACTTTGGAAAAAAATGCTCTGAGAATAACTCAGAGATATTGGTTAAATCCAATTATTTTTTACAATTTTTAAAATGATAATGTGTGATCGAAAACAGTATGTTTCCCTTTTTTTACATTGATGACTCATGCGCATTCCACAGACAGGAAAGAAGAACACACCCTTGAGTGATTCTCTTCATTTCACATTAAGTCTCTCTCTGTCTGACCGGTTAGAGCTCCTGTAGATAGATCTGAGTGGATCTTCCCGTTCGCGTGACGTATACATTTATTGCTCTACGACGGCACAGTCATTTCATTCTCTTCATTTCGCATGCAATTTCGTCAACCGGAAACAACTAGATTCTAGTAATGGTCTCGATTACTTTAACCTCGATAGAATAGTGTCGATAGTACTTTATCGAGTCGAGAGGGATATTTGATCAGGAAAATCGAGTATTAAAACACACAAAAAAACTCAAAATCTGCACTATTATGCTTTGGTGTATGTTTGTGATTATGTACTTAGTACACCTATTCAGATAGAAAGAACAATCGACAATGGTCGATTAGGAATGCTTGCAGAATCGAAATACAAGTTATCGTCTCGGTATTCAATGTGTTATTTTTTCTACGCTGCTTCACTGAGAGTGCGCTGAAAATTACCAGACGATAACTTGTTTTCAACTCTAATAGGTAGGACCTGACTGACAACGAATCTTAATGAAATTTTTTATATTAGGGCGGCTCACAGAGCCAATCTTGTCAAAAATGCACTGAGGGTTATTGGGAAAGGCCAAATTGTTCGACGATGAAGTCTACAGGGGTTCCATTCCTGTTGAGAAGTGTCCAGAAAGAGGACTCCATCGATGATCGATGCACGGAAGTATTGTACGTGCAAACCGCCTTGAAGGGTGTCACGCCATTCCTGCAAATATGTTCACTTATCGATTTGTATCTTTAACGAAAGGCAGTTCATCTAAGATGTGTATCTACCTTGCAAGATCCTGAGCCAACTTCATCTCCGCCATTGTTCCCAATCCGATTCTACGATGATCGACATGAGTGAAGAGATGAGTGAGACCGCCGGCAGGAGAAGACAATTCGTGACAGACTGCGTCGCCATGAGGACCTCGGATGAGTACGTAGGGCAGGGACGAGAGACGAGCACTAAAGAGAATACATCAATACTCAGTATGATGAAGTACTCTATGGTTACTAACCGTGCAGCCTCGACAGTGAGGGAGCCTTCGGATGTCTCTGCGATCAGCTCAGCGTCATCTTCGTTTGCGCCATCGAAGGAGTAGCCATAGGGAGGAGACAATTCGAGCTGAAGAGGAGCCAATAGCTACTAAACAAGGAGAATCTATGGTAGTTCATGCATATTCTTGCTTACAACTCAGCAGAAGAAGAGTATTAGATACCTCATTGAGCTTGACGATCTGAGATTGTCGCATGTGGAAGAGATTGAAAGGTTTGCTGGTGATGGAAGAGTGGGATGGAAGGTAGGTGGGCAGATGACGGGCAAGCTATAATATCATTTGTTAATTATGATGATTATGCACTCCCCTTTGTCCCATTACCCTATCACTTATTTTGTTTTGTTCATCGTCGCTCTCTTACTCTATATCGAGTGCGTGATTTATTATGCCTATAGAAAGGTCGACTGCGAGTGATACGAAGGGGAAAGGATGGGTCGCGCGACTTTTCGCCCGCGGAAAGTTGCCCCATTTTCAAAGACAGGGTGTGATTACGGTGAGACTCTCTTCATCAACCATGTTCTCTATTCATCGGGGAGAGATTGTCGGAGCAGGAATGTAGATATTAGGAAACAGGGTGATGACGCGTAGCGACAGCGATCTGTCGTGTTTTCAGTGCGCACTCTTCGTCTTTCAACTACCACGTCATATGAGCGCCCAAAATATAAGTATGAACTCGCTATTCGATCGGTGCGAACGTAAATGATTAAATGTAACCACAAACGGCCAGAAAAAACATTTGCGGGATCGTTACCTCGCATGCCAGACATCTCTCAGCAATCGTCGTTATCGCTCGCGAATCGATCAGGTTCTTCGAAATCTTAAAGCATTATTTGAATGCAAGAGCTACTCTCTTTGACGTTATGAAGTGCCTTACCTCAGCAAGGAAGAGTCCGAGAGCGCCTTCGAAGGTTGCCGACTCGAATACGGGGGTGGGGTTGCGGACCATCAGTATGAACGGGCTGAAAGGAGTATTGATTGCCGAGCTATATTGCCGATCGCGTAGCGAGTAAGTAACTCACTTCTCGAGTGTGTTCTCGATGAGAACGAACCAGAAGACAGGCTGACCGATGGGGAAGGAAAAGAGACGGAGACGAGCCGATTTGCTGCGAAGGGATACATTATGGTTCTTGCTGTATTCGAAACCGATGCCCCAAGAAAATTATGGTTCTTGCTGTATTCTTACCTTGGTTCCTTCATCCGATTGACTGCATCATAGACAGGGAGGAGATCGGGACTGGCTGCCGTCTGTTCTGCTGCCTCCAAGAAATCAGCCGGTGTCACGTACTCGCGGATGTGGTCTAGCTGCAAGGAAAGATCGTTGATGGGGTGTGAACCATTGGAATTGTTCACCAACGAAAGTAACTGACAAACGAGGGCCGCTTGGTCATTTGATCGACTGTGGGCGGCGATACGCAGAGCATCTGGACTTGAGTGGAGAGCGAGTGAGAGGAGAAGTCTGAGCGAGGAATCTGCAAAGAGACGATATAGAAGAAACCATCGAAATGTGCTTCAGCGGATTAAAATAAAATTATTAGAAGCCAAAATATTAGAAGAGAAAGAATGTGATATGAAGATGTTTCATTCGACAATCTATCACATAATGGAACACGAGATGAGTAAATCATGGAAACTTGACTGTAAGCTACCGTATCCACTGAGTAAACAAGTACTAAGTATTACAAACTATCGAAGTGCGTGATCGAACGAAAGGAGAGATTGAGATTTAACAAGCGATTAAGTGGCACGAGAGCAAAAAAGCGCTCGAAGATTGGTCTCGGCACCCATCACAAACAAACGATATTGTGTCCAATAATTATACGCTATATCCCTACCGTAAACGCAACTTCCATGTCTTACCGTACTCTCAGTGGTACCCTGCGCTCCTCAGAACTGCTTAGGAACATAAAGTGAGCGAAGATGGGAGGGCGCGCTATAAGTAGGAAGGGGAGGGGAACCGAGTGCTAAAGGCGCGTGACTTATCATCAGCTGATGCAACTGGAGACCCTATTCAGCCAGCGCAATCTAAGAGATGACTAGACTCCGCCCCTCTTCATGTCATGAGACTGGAACGGACTAGAGACTATGCACTCATCGCGACATCATGAGATCACTGCTGATAACAATCTGATCCGGAGATCCGCGATATCACATCCAATTCACGTGAATATCGAGAAGGGCAAAGTACCCGAGGGAAGAAGGGCGGAAAATGAGCACTATTTGTGTCTGGATACTCCAAGCACTCATTCGTTCGAATTTTGAGCGTTCTTGAGAAAGAAATGTGCGGGAGGAGACACGACGTAGCGGGATCGTACTTGACCGGCACTCTACCAGTCTTTTATACGAAGCGAGTCACAAAAAAGGATCGGCGGTAGGGTAAAAGAGAGGAGGAAATTGCATCAGTGTGAGGGGGCGACAGTGCAATTAATGCACTGCAGCAAAGTATCTACGCAGCGAGGGGCGACTTTTGTAGGCAGTATGGGCGATGGTGATAGGCGCTCTTTGAGTGGGGGACAGGAGTGATATTGAGAGCGAACGGGTGGAGGGGAGGAGGGGAGGAATTGTCACGTGGTGTGAAAAGGGATGTGATGGTGATTGGGGACGACGGGATAGGAGAGGGAAGAAGAGTGGTCACGTTGTGCAGATTAGGAGAAGAAGAACACTTGAGAGAACAATGACGTCATCAGAACAATGTTAGAACGACTAAGAAATGAAGAAGACATTTGTAATCCAGCAACTTGTTATCCCTTTCTAGATATTTCTGATGGAAGTGCCTGTAGAACAATCATCCTGAGTCGAGATCGAAAGTTACTCTTTTTAGGTATATTTCTAAGCATAACCATAACACCGTGGCATAGGCTCTCTGATAAAGTCATCTGATAAAATGAATTTATGTTCCAACTACTTGTCTATTAGTGCCCATCACGCGGTTCATTGACGCAGTAAAGACAAGAATGACGGACTTTCTATTGTTGAGAACGGGTTAAATAGAGATGCTCTGGAATTGTGAAATGAGATTAGGATGAATGCTTCCGACGTGAGTCACCCACATTAACAATGAGCACATTAGTCAAGAATTTCTCCGATGGAAAAACGACATTAGTAACTATGAGCAATATGTAATTGTTAGTGCTGAATGAGAATCGAGAGATATTCGCAGGTTTGCAATAGTGTTAATCTCACGACAACATTTTAATGATTTGTGTTAGAAGTTAGGACGATTTTTCGAAACAAGTTGCACAAAAAATTCTACAACACATAAGTAAAACATAAGTACAGCAAAGTAGTTCCACCTTAAGTACCGGATAGGGGCTGGAAGGAGTATTCCTCTCTCATTATAGGAGACTCTTTGTCAATCTCCCTATCTCACTTCTCTGTCGTCGAAAGCTGGAGTGAGAACAGGGAAGGATGCAGTGTAGACATAGATCGGATAGCACTCACACAAAGAAACAAAAGGCCATCGACGAGTCAACTGTATTTAGTGATAGTGAACTTGTAGCTTTTACAAATATTGCTATATCTAGTCTTCGATGTCTCCCGATTGGTAGTTTCAGTGGTTGTTCATCGAAAGTATCTCCTTATCTATTTTCGTCAATCTCTTTGCTCTTTCTACGTAATTGAACGGGGAAGAAGCAATAAACTGCGCGAGGGAAGACGGGGAGAGTGACTTTCGAAGATCGTCACCTCCATTCCTTTACTCTATTTATAGATGAGCGATAAACCAGCCACTCGTTCGCCCAATGAGCAACGCAGTGAGAAATAAATTATATTTATGCGATAAGACTTATTTCCGATGCTCCAATTATATCTGAAGAACTCTTAATCTCAGAGATAATTTCCGCTTATTTATAATGAAACGGTCATCTGATTATTCCCAAAGAATTACACGGGGCTTCATTACATTATACTATTCTTGAAACTTGTTGGTAAGGTCATCACATTCTTTAATCACTGAATTCCTAAATGTGCATATTCAGTTTTACTTCCATCCAAATTCGATTGCTATTGGATTGCATCAGTTTGACTGTTCCATCTCCCTTGTCCTCCTTTTTTCGCTCTCCTTCCCTTCTCCTATCTTTTCTCATCTCCTCTCTCTCCACTCAAGGAAGTATGAGCAACCGACCGCGTGATTGGACGAGAGGAATGATAATGAGAGAAGAGATGGGATGCTAGAGACTATAAAACAACCAATGAAGATCGTGAGATAGAAGCACGAACTCTAAAGAACAATAATGTGAACACAAATGTTAGAGTTAAGATTGTATTTGTTTGGTCGTAGTTGTCGAATCGAGCATACGTTCAATTTATCAACAAAATGCAAACAATACATGAGGCGGGAAAAGCGTAAATACACGTTCTGTTATTCCAAATTAGGAATTTCGTCTAAAGCGTTCATTTTATCACACCCTGGATAGCCGGAGAAAACAATCTTAAACGCAATTGGCATACCGATAAAAACAATTATATACGGGATACTATAATAAAGCTCATATTGTTAGCAAAAAACTGGCTGAATTGAGATCCGGGAATATCGAATCTATTGGAGAGCTGGAATTATTTATTTCGAAGCAGGAGCTAGTTAGCCATGGTTTTTCTGGCCGTTTTTGGTGATCTGGGTGCACGAGAGGCTGTTCCTCCTCCAGTTTCGGTCTGTCTTCTTCGACTGGCTGCGTCGGTAGCAGATCGAGTGGATGCAGTAGTCGTCGTTGTGGGCAGAGGAGCCTTCCGCGGAATCGACGATCGAACCTTCGCCGGCTGACAATACTCAGCATTGCTCACTTTATCGTAGTGAGAAAAGGAGATTTGCAAAATCATTCTCACCTCAGCTTTGGCAGCGGTCGTTCTGCTGACTGCAGGTGCTGCAGGTGTCGGTGCTCCGACACGAGGGAGTGCTCGTTCCTTCGCAAGAGATTCCTGGGGCATCGGTTTGACCACCGATTTCGGCTTCTCTGGCACCTAAAATCGATAAAGTTGAGACGATATTTACGTGTATATACAGACTTTCTTCGGACTGGGTCCAGGCAGACTGGCTGCAGCCGCCGCCTTTGCTGCTTCCGTCGGCTGGATTATCGTGTGTGTTTGCTGTCTCTCGAAACGACCTCCCTGAATTATAAAAATTAACTCAACGCTTAGAATGTAAACCGACATCTTCAGTTTCGATGGCCCTTGATCTTGCCGCCTTGACTGGACTTCTCCTCCCTTCTGAACTCTTCCTCATAACTGGTTCCTTCGTCGTCGTCGTCGTTGACGGCGTCTGTTCCTTCTCTTTTGGAGGCTCCTTTGAAGTTGACGGCGCGGTAGGGGCAGGAGACGTCGTCTTGGAAGGAGGAGCCTCTTTCGCTACGGGTGCAGACTCCGATTTCTCCTGAAGATCTCGAAATATTTCTATTGTCATTAGAGGTCTCACCGTTTTCCTCTTCTCATGAGTTGTGGTCTTCTCTGCTGAAGTTCCTCGAGATGTCGACGGTTGTTGTTGTTCCTGTTTCACTTGCTCCACAGGAGCTGTTGTCACTTCCATTTCGACAGCCTCCGTCTTCTTTGGTTCTGTCTTCACCTCCTCCTCCATCGGAACATCTACCGGCTCTCGTCTCTGCAAGCATGCTTAGGTTGGGACTACCTATGATGCGTAACTGACCACATGATGGGGACT
This sequence comes from Pristionchus maxplancki, assembly GCA_900490775.1. NCBI lineage: Eukaryota > Metazoa > Nematoda > Chromadorea > Rhabditida > Neodiplogasteridae > Pristionchus > Pristionchus maxplancki. The sequence continues at coordinate 115,071 of LS541009.1, forward strand.
GCTCTGGGGACTCCTCTCGATAGATTGAGTCCGTTTCCTCGCATCGAACATCGTTCCCGAGAGAGGCTGCACACCGGCTGATGCCGATCGCTTGTATGTCTGCAATCAATTTCATTCGAAAATTCCCAGAGAAATGAGAAGAGTGAATAATATCTGACTCTGTAGAAAGAAGATAACCGCGGAGGCGTCGCCTTTGGCTGTCGCATCTCCACGAATAGTCCAGCTGCAGATTTGCATAGATTACATTTTGTCATCCGATGAAGTATTACATTTTTAAGTATTAAAATAAGAAGGCTCACTGTCATGTATTCGCTGTTGCTCCTCATCTGGGAGTAGAGCGAACGATTCGGCTCTCACAACGGATGCAGCAAAGTGGAGGATGTGTTTGTCGATGAGATCGCACAGACGATGGACGAGAGTGATGAACCGCTGCAAGAACGAATTGATTGAACATAGTCGTGTAACCCAATGTGAATGTCACTTACGGGGCTGTTTTCCTCAATGGGGAAACCTCGTTCGTCTTGGCGAGGCTGCGTATTCCTGAAACAAACTAGTAAACGTTGTTTCTTCATTGTCGATGCTCACCGTATGCTCTCCCTTATCTCCGTCAATCCGATGTATGTCTTGATGGCAACATCGGCTGAGAGAGAATGCACAAGAGGAGGAAGTAATTCTTCGAGTAGTCCGACGTTGAGAGCAAGACCCTGACATATTTATATGATTAAATTTTAATAGGATTGTCCATTGAAAACTAACGCTCGATTAGATAAGATGGTTTCAATGTTTTTTTCCTATGCTTTCTGATAATTGGATACCTTTCCTTGCGTGATAAAGGACTTGCTCGTCACTATGAGATGGAAGGAATGAGCGAGGAATTGCAGAGCAAGGTCGAGAATCTTAACTTTTTTCTTTCTCGTTTGCCATTTTTACGGGTTTTGTTGCTTCTCTTACTGACCTCATTGACATAAGTGGCAACAATGGTGGATGCCTCCGATCGAACTCTTGGCAGACATGTTTGCAGTCTCTCACAACTGAGGATTATGTCGATCAGTGTTTCGTCATCCTGCAACAAGTAATGCACTTCTGATCCACCGCTTTCGGTTTCCTAATCTGGTGCTACTTACCATGTACTGAATGACGGCATCGAAACACTCTTTGTGCCACTTCTCATTTGCGTGAAGGAACACTCGCGACTTCCAGATGCGAGAGAAATGACGAGACTGCCATTGCATCACCTGAGAAACACGCTCATTTCCAAAGGGGGGGGGAGATGCACCTCATCATAGAGAGGTCGGAGACAGCGGATGGACTGGAGATGGGGCAGCATGTCAAAAGCTGCAGAGACACAGCCGGAGCAGGGCTGCAAACAATAAATATAATTGTTCATGGTATTTCTAAATATCTATGTTGTGAAAGGGTTTTTTTTGTTTCTGTGATAGTTCTGACCCTGTGGAAATAATGGCAACGCGTCATCTTGATGTGAAGAATGACCAACTCAACGAGATGTTTGAGATTGAGATGAGTTGCTAGTGAAACGACCTCCCAGATGTCAACCTGCAGAAGCCCATAGCCATTAGGATCCTCAAATCCCAGAAATCATGGATATTACTAAATCTTCACCTCATCCGGAATCGTCGTTACTCCACCGTAGAGGAACGATAACAGGAAATGAACAGTATTCTTTGAGTAACCCTGAAATTATAAAGTCACCACCGTAATAGGCGGAAGCCGATATCAACTCTGTAATCTAATCACCTTCATCTCTATTTTGGGCGACTTTTTAAGTTGCTGTCGAAAGAATGGAGACATCGCGGAGAGAATGCATCTATAAAATACTTTCGATGATGATTGTCAGCATGAGTCAGCATGTCAGCAGGTCGTCATGAGCATGAGGCTAACTTCGGACTTTCTGATATGCCCTCTATTGATCCCAAATCGATCGAGTTGTTAGTTAGTTGTTGCTCAGGGTCATTTAAAGAGTACGCATATGTTTGTTTATAGATTTGGACACTTGGTTCATATTCGGTATCATTCATAAAATTATCAGAAGCACTCCATCCATTTCAAGCAATTACCGCAGCCCGACAACTCCTTGTTCCCATAATGTTTTATCACTTGACACTTACTTGTGCGCGAATAGATCGCCGTTTTCAGTCTTTATGACGACGTCAGTGTCAATATTGTCGAGATACATCCTGAGTAGATCGGCAGCGAGTGGACAAGAGGGATGCTTCTCCGGCGGATCCAAATTCACTGGAATCCATCTTTGCATTGTCCCACCGATCTATCCCTCCAATTATATTGCAATGAATCGCAGAAAGGAGATCTTCAGATCAAAGGGAGCGGCTCTTGGAAGGTAACAAACCTTCGGAAGTGGTCATCATGTCGATCGAAGTGAGCGACGTGAGAGAGGCAACGGAGAGTCTCTTGGCCATCATTGCACGACCACTAAAATGCCCCCATTTATAGCTGTACTGTCATAGTGGACGCATCATTGTTGTTTTGGCAACTAACCGGATGCCCTCTGGAACGACTCTATCCACATCTCCATCATCTCCGATTCCGATGAACATGGGAAAGATGGCCTTCTGTCGTTTAGTAGGTGATGCGATGGGAGTTGTTCGAGATGGAGACGTATCGGGAACGGAGTCGAGACGGATGAACGAGTTCACTGAGGCTGCAAACAGGTTGTTGGTGTTTGAGCACATCAACTCATGCTACTTTTAATTTGGATAAGCATCAAACCTTCAGTCCTGCCTGAATCCCTTCTATCGCTGTCCTCTTCTTCCTCCGGTATATCGGGACCGATCTGAATTTTGAATAGTTAAATCTCTCTCGAGTATATTAAAGCAGAATTGCGTCGATCAAAGGTGTTAAAGGGCGAAATGTGAACCTCGCTTCTCCCTCCGAGAGAATAAATGGACGAGTTCATCGGTGATCCAGTGGCGAGGTCGCGAAATGACGTCATCGTCGAGGGCACAGCGTACTGCAATGTAATGTTTATTCGCCAGACATAATTGGTTCATCAAAGTCGGATATCAAAAGAGCAACTCACTATCGGCCCGGAGTGTTGTCTGGACAGTTGTGTACGCAACGACTCCTGTTCTTGCAGCAGCTGCTGTTGCAGCGATTGCTGCTGCAACTGGTGCATCTGTATCGACGGATGAGTCTGTTGCTGTTGAGGCGGTGGTTGGTGTTGGTGCACCATCTACAATATGAAAATATTTCGCAGTTTCGGCGGAAAAGCACACCTGATTATCCATGGATGTAACCCTGTCTCCTCTTGGGGCGGGATCTCGTTGAGAGCTGTCCTCCATGTCCGATCGGAATTCCTCCAATTCCGTATCTTCATCACCCATATTGAAGGATCGATTGGAGTTGCGCGATCCAGTGTCCCCTGTGCAGTTATCTCTTTAAGTGGGGCAGATTCATTCGATGTCGAAAGTCGAGCAAAAAAATGGATGCTGCGAGTGAATTTGTGCAGTATCGGCCAATTAATCGAACGTGAGTGTCAGCACTTTGTCTATTGACGGACGGCATAATGTGCAAGGCGAAATTCATTCACGAGATGATATGCTGTGATTCAAGTATGGCAAAGCTTGAGTTATGGTAAAAATACGTCGTGACAGCTGTTCAAACCACTCATTTCACACATAATACCGTGTGCTGCGGTCACTCGCTGAGTGATTGATGAAAGTGATCGAGTAGAGGGAAGTCTCTTCACCGCTCGGAGATGACACTCCTCGCAGACTAGGGAATCGATGCGATAACAGGGGGAAACGAATTAGTTAGAGGTTAACAAGGTGTTAATAAAGAATGTCTTTTCGTTAGTGCTTCAACGCGCAAAATTCATTGTCTTTTTTGCTAAAATAAATAAACATACGTCGTTCTTCCGCACCCTCGTTCGTCGATGGAAACATGGCAATCTCGTCTTCAGTGTATACAGAATGAATGAAGAACTCGAGACCAGCAGAGTCGATGTCTCCTATCGCTACCTAAAAGAACGTATTTTAACTGATCACTTTTTTCAAACTCGCAACTAAAACAAATGTCGAACCTCTCTCGGTCCGGTCTCCACTCGCTGTCTCTCCATCACGGAAATTGTCGCCTCAACGTGCCGTTGATAGAAACCAGGAGCTCGAGCACTTAATATTTAGTGTCCATGATAATGATTAGAATACTCTCCGATGCATATAAATAATAGTATATTTTTGTGCATGTTGATATCTATCGTACCTTGCAATTTCAACTGTTCAATGATCGAGTTGAAACTTTCTGAAACTTTCAAAAGTTTCAAGACGAGTTTGAGCTTCCCAGCCAATTTGGCGGCTATTCCTTTTAATCCTGTGTTTACCATTATCGATTTTCATAAGCAGGACTGAAAATTAATCAAAAGAAGCTGTATTACGACCAGAAACAGCTTT
>LS541009.1:145822-219069 GCA_900490775.1 Pristionchus maxplancki
ATGCCTTCACCCGACTTCGGACGTGGCTCAAACCTTCTCAATTTGACGTATCAGATGCCCAGAGATGCCTACGAGTGTCTGTGACCTCATGCGGATCCTTATTCGAACTCTAGAATAGCTGCAAGATGCCTTGCGCGCGCTTTTCGCTCAATACACCTCAGATGAGCACCCTATCGATTTCCGGTTCTAGGTGTCAGAAGCGCTTACGTTTTAAAAAGAACGCATCTTAATGCTCGGGTATTTGTAAGGTCAGATTTTAGAGGAACACGCCAACACATCTGTCGAGGCCAGCTGAATATCTAACTTCATTGGACAGAACCTGATGTGGGAATTCATGGAACATGATGTATGTAATGATTGGGTGCAAAGGGTTCCTTATTCACAGAGATAAAACTTGTAAAAAAGGGGACAAACGAATTTAAAAAAGTGACAACTGTTGAAAGGACCAACGGATTTCTAGGTTATTCATCAGGTTCCTCAATGCAGCACTACCAGATCTGGAGTACCATCTTCTCATTTATATCGCCATGGCTTATTCTTATTATCAATCGCGACATTCGTCAAAATGTCATCTGTGTTCGACTCAAGGTTTCCCCTGTTCCCTCGTCTCCTTCAATCATCGATCGATCCCTTGATCTACCTCGTTCAGTGTACAATCGAGCACCGACTGCAGCCCAGCGAGTCTATTGTTAGTACCGTATCCCGAGGAGCGAGGACTTATTGATTAACCATTTATTCGTGTCTGTGCACTGTATCTATCAATCGTATGTACAATAAACCGGGATTGAGTGTGGGTATTAATATGGTGTAATACATACAATATTATTCTTTCACAACCTTTCAAACCGCCGTAATTAGGAATGGAACGCAAGTAGTGTGGTTAGTTACAACGATTACGCTATTCACAGGGTGATCACAAGAGAGGAATGCCTACTGTCTATTCGCTTCTCCGATAATCTGGAGGATATACATGAATAGATTAATGACATCGAGATAGAGAGTGACGCAAGCAAGGATGTAGTCTTCCGCCTCCATGTCCTTCATGATCTACAAATAATCAATGATCAATCGATTCTTCGATTACAGTATCCTAATTCTACCGTAACCACCCACCATATCTAGATCGATAATGATGAAGAAGCAGAAGAGGGCGGCGCCTCCGAGGTTGACGAAGAAGTGGAAGGCGGGCGATTGGAAGATCATCTGTAATTATTTATTAATTGAAATACGTAATTTTTATAAAACACGATCACACCTCCAAATAGAATATTCTGATGTCACCTGTATGATAGACGCCATGAGCAGGAGTGAGAGGAGGGAGAATGCGATGGCATGACCCTTCCTGAAGTCTCTCTTCGACTGAAGAGTGTAGAGGAAGAGACCAAGAACGACGACGAATGTGAGACACGCCGCCTCCACCACCGAACGAAGGTTATAGAGGGAGACTGCAAGGGGATTGCGTCATCATTAGGCAATCACAATCGATATCTAAGGTAGTCTACAGCACGCTGACCGACGACTCCCAGAGTGAGTGCCTGGGACACGGTGAATGCGCAGAGAAGGATGTAGTTGAGGGGGACGGAACGGGCGTGGAGATGGAGGGCGATGATGAGACCCATCGAAGCGAACAGAGAGATCAGAAGCACCCATGAACTGAAATCGAAACATCAATGATAACTTAGAATAGTGGACATGAGAATGATAGGTAGACAACCCCAATGATCATACCATACCATGCCCCATTCCATTTCTATTCATTGTATTTCCATCTTCCTTCTACAAAAGACTCGTTAGGTGAATGGCTACTCTGATTCCCGTGTTCATCCTCTCATTCCTTCTCTTCCTTTCCCCATTCTTCATCCAACCCTCAGTCCATCTCTCATGAATTCCTCTGCCACTCGATAGCCCCTTCCCAGTGTTGACATTCCTCTTATTCCTTCTGGTCTCTCTTCATAACTAACGACTCCTATCCATCCATATCTCCCCTTCTCCTCCTCCTTCTTCCCTTCTCTATTCCCCATCTTCCGTGACTCCTCTCCTCCCCCTTCATCCTAAGAGAGGGGACGGAAGAGGGATAATCCATTAGAGGTCCCACCCCACTCATTCGCACCTTCTCCTCTCCACTCCTTACTGCTCGAGAAGAAAACACTCAGTTAGCGATTGGAGAATGCGTTCTAATAAGGTACGATAGTCCTTATACGGTAGTCTACGGCAACCATTACTCCAAGGTGGGTGTTGCCCGTGCGATGGAGAAGGCTCGTGAGAAGTCTCCTCATCGACGACGTTCGTCATCTGCTTCTGTAGCCAACACCTCCATTCATTCACTCGGAGACCAGTCCAGTAAAGACTCGCATACACTATATACAAAGTAGGAAAGCATACTGTATGCAGGTTTCATTGACTACTTACAGAAAAGAGATAAAGGAGTATCGACAACTGTTCAATATGTTCGATACAGATGGTTCCGGAGCCATCGGGAATGAGGAGCTTAAGGTATGGAATAATCGATAATCTGGAATTACCTACTCTCCTAGCAAGCAATGATCAGCATCGGAATGGACAGTAACGAAGAGGAGATCGATAAGATAATCAAGGAGGTACCGTATCCCCTTTTCCCTTATTCAATGTAAAAAAGTATCCCAAAAATACAGGTTGATGCGGACGGAAATGGCGAAATCGATTTCGAAGAATTTTGTGCTTGCATGAAAAAGAGTCAGAAGATCGTCAAGAGTACGAATGAGGAGCTAATTCGAGAATGCTTTGACGTCTTCGACCAGGATAAGAATGGAATCATCACTGAGAACGAATTCAAGGTTCCCCCCTCCCCTTACTCTAAGACCCCATCTCTGCGTCTCAGTACATCGCAAAGGAAGTGGGCGGATTCGACGATGAACTGGCAGAGAAAGTGTTTCGCGAACTGGATGTCTCCTCCAACGGACACCTCACTATCGACCAGTTAGTTTATTGATTGCTCTACTCCCCACCTACTGTAATCCTCTCACAGATTCGCCGCCGTAGTCGAGGATTATTTACTGAGTGACCCGATTCGTCCGGATGGACACCAGATGGAATCAGAAATCGAGGATGAGACACGTACCCTATTCGATTTTTAAATTCCAATTAATAATTTCCCCATTCAGATCGCCCTCCGCCAATCACCTTCCGAGCAATTAATCCCCCGCCCGTCATTCTGCATGTCAACTCTAATCACCTTCCACCACGGCCCACTACTTGATCTACCGATCGAATAAAACGAATCAATGATATACCGTAATCCCCCAGTTCTCGATAACTCACTTCTGGGCGACGAATTGAGCCGAGTGAGGGGCGGCGTAGACTGCACCGCAAATCCCCGCAGTGATGAGTACTTGTGCAGTCAGGATTCCGAAGACTTTGCGGAGGAAGGCTGAAAGAGATATGGCAATGATAGAACAATGGTTAAAAAACACGGTTCTTGCCACTACTTTCAATGCTGTTTTGATCAGAAACATTTGCAACTGATTACTCAATAGAAACTGGTCGTTTTGTACGTGCGTTATGAGCTAAATTAGCAACGCAAGAGACAAAACTAGCAGATTGAAGGAATCTATAGAAAACTGACCCATTCTGATGGACAGCTGTGCTGCACCGACCGATCCCATCTTGGCTCCGACAGCCCGCGCCACTTGGTCCTTCGGCCATAGATGTCGACGATTGTTCTTCTGCTGATGGGAAGGAGGCGAGGAAGGAGAGGTATCCTCGAGCAGACCCTCCTCAGACTCCAACAGTCTCTTCACGTCATCCGCCCGAGCCTTAGACCCCAGCAACGTCGTCATTCCTGCGGACGGGAGAAACCAGTAATGGGGAAACGTATGAGCAATGCAACGAATCAATGGAACGAGCGAATTGTGTACACGCTTCGCACGCCCGCGACGCGTTGTTCAATGAGAGCAGACAGATATTCCCCACCTCGTTCTGTTTACGATTATGTCTATGCAAATCACAAGCTTCTCTCGAATTTTTTATCACCGAATGTGTGAATGTGTGAAAGTACAATGTTAAGGCTAAAAGGGTCGTTTTAAAGGGTGACTGTTCAACTGGGTTTGGAATGATAGAAGATGGAACCTGGCAGTCAAAAACGGGGATTGAGTGTGTACAAGATGGAATACAGTGAGAAGCGACGCTATGTTAGGCTACAGTTTAGGCGTGGGCCAAAGACTTGGCACCAGTGAATTTGGCGAGTGAGGAGGCATCGGAGTAGAGACTGATGTCGTCCTCATCATAGACCACCTGAGAATGAGATGGGGTTAGGCTACGAGATCTCTGAGTGAGCAAGAATTGTGATGACAAGATGATTGGCATATTAATTCCACCACTATCAATCCCTTTCAGAACGTTCTCTGTCTGACTATTGAGAAAATCATAAACAGTATAGATGATGATAAAATAGCGAAGACTATCTACCTTCTTGACGAGACGGAGAGAGTGGGGGCCGAGCTTCTTGTTGAAGCGAGCACCCGCCTAAAGTAATATCAGATCCATTCTTGGTACAATAAGTAATATAATACGTAAAATTTAATACACACCTGCATAGTTTAAAACTACAGAGAGCTAGAAAATTGAACAGCGATCAAAAATCACTGAGACACCATGGCGCAATAACAAAGCAATTGTTGAGAGCTATAGAATGAATACCTTCTCGAAGACGGTGAAGTCGTCGTACTTTGTGATGCAGAAGAAGTTGATGATGAAGAAAGAAATGAGAATGAGGGCGATCTGAGGAGAATGTATTCGAAAAAGTAGGCAATTGCCGGCAAAAAGAGAATCTTACCGCGAAGATAAGTCCGACGACGACTGGTCCGAAGTAGTCGATAACTTCGAATTCCTGCTTGCCCATGATTCTGAAATATGAAAGTAATAATAATAATAATAATAATAATAATAAACAACGGAAAACTACAGAAAACGGAGGAATTCAAAATCGTTGCAACAAACAAGTAAACAACAATCATTCAATATCAGGTTCCATTACGGTATTCGTTCGCTTCAAGATAAGAGTTTTTGAATTTTATTGCCTGTTTATTAACAAAGAAAATATTTCCGTTATTCTAACAGAAATACTAATTCGTTATTTCGAGAGCAAGAGGCAGGTTGGAACATGTCAGAGAGAGGGGGGAGCGGGGTGAATTGGAATAGGTGATTGACACTGGCTGCTGGAAGACCTGCGACGAGAGACAACAAGAGCCGTGGAGTCAATAACAGAAAATAAAGAAAAGATTAGAGAAGCGAGATAGAGACTCACGGGACACGGTGTGAGTGTGATGTCTCTCTGATGAAAACGAGCGAGAGAGTTGGGATAAAAGTAGAGAGAGGATGGGCGTGGAAACGAGCTGATTATCATCTAGTGCTTCAAAGTTTTCAACCCCAAATTTACAACTTCCCCTTTTCGTTGCGTGCGAATCCCCACAATACGAACAGATTTGAATATTCAATGAAACAGGAGAGTGAGTAGAGTGAGGAAAAAAGGGAAGGGGAGGAAGGGTGTTCTACTTGTTTGCGATCTCTCCACGATAAGTAAATGGGCACTGGGCAAAACATCGAATCGATCGAGAGAAAGGGGTTATTTTGTGAGCGCTGCCTTCTCTCCACTGATGAGATCGTCCTCATCGTCGATGAGTCTATCGGAGATCATCTGAATCCGATCGATACTCAGATCTACTGTGCATCTACCGTACCTTCTTCACATCTCTCAATGGACGACCAAATCGGAAATTGCGCCTAGCGCCGAACTAGAAAATTGATAGTTCAAATACACTATGATATGTATCAAACCTCTTCGAACTTTGTGAGCTCATCGTTTTTGTTTATGCATAAGAAGTTTGAGATGCACGATATAATCAGTACACAGATCTAAACATATTACATTCTAATATTCAGAAAGCGTAGGTAACTCACAGAAAAAATGATTCCGCAGATAACTGGAGCCAGATAATCAAGTAGATCGAATTCCTGATTCGGCATTTTGTGAGACTATCCAACCGAATTCCCATTTTGTCTATCATTTATACTTTCTATATTAGGATCTATCGAAGTTTATTCATAGCGAAGCCCCATCTATCTGATGTTTATTCATAGCCAAGACTCCCCTTCGCTATATTTAGCAAGCTGAGACAATGAACTATTTTGATCTAACGATTACAATGCGAATAGAACGTGAGCGGAAGGAGGAAAATGGACAAGAATGATGATCGGATGGGAGTAGTGAAAGAGAGGAAAGTGTTATGAAGTAGTAGATCGATTCAGATCGATGGCTATTCAGTGTGTGCCTCAAAATGGAGGGGAGGAGAACCGGTTGAGAGAGGTACACGAGTAAGAGAGATCATGGAAAAGGGAGAGAGACGAATAGTGAAAGAGATACGAGACAGATTGAAGGTCGAAGGGGAGAGGAGGAAGGACTATTCACGGAAATGCTCCCAATTTAGAAGTCGACTAGAGGAAGGAGGCAAGGAAAGGGAACTGTAGTCGTTTGAATGGTTGAGTAACCATTGTGCGGAGGGGAGAGATCTCTCTGGCCAAAACCTTACGCTGTGCAGACGGGTAACGACCACAATTTCCGACTCGAATCGTTTAAAGAGTTCTTTGAAGATAGATACGACAAAGTCAAAGGAAAGATGACACATCAATGGTATGAACAAGAGTTCTGTTCTCTTTCTTACAGTACTCATCTTCTGTTGAATACTACTGTATTACAGTACTCATCTCGTGTTCATCATTTAGTTACAGTACTCAGTTCATACTCGAGGGGTCATGAGTCCTTCTCTAATTGCTCTCCACCGCCTTCTTTCCTCCTCCTCCTCCATGCATCTCTCCCAATGGTCCTTCCCAATCCGAATGCACGTCGTCAAAGGTCGGATACTCGTTCCGCTCCTTCTTCGCTCCTGCTGCTATCGCCTTCTGCAAACATTGATCTTTGGTCTTTGATCCTTGATCTGCCCTCTCTCCTCACCTCCTTGTCAGTCAATTCGTTCGTCTTCGGTTCGATAACTCTCTTGGGAGTGTAGATGATAGGTGCTCCTTTCTTGCTGCTATTGTCTGGTGCTCCTTGCTTCTCCTTCGATCCCGATGAGGGTTCCTCCATTCGATCAGAGGACTTCTGAGTCTGCAACATCATCTTCCATCTTTCATCTCTGAGACGTCACTCACAGCATCACTCTTCTGCTTATTCTCATCAGAGCCCCGTGTCGATTTGCCGCTCGAATTCTTGAACTGAAACTGCGGAGCAGTCGAAGCCTTAGTCGACTGAAATCAATAAGTATGTCTTCTAACGTAATCTACAGTACTCCGTGGGTGCCTCAATTCACCGTACCTTCATGGCACATCCAATAAGGATCGGGAGGGCAGTGAGTGGAAGAATTGCGAGTAGATGGATCATTGTAGAGAGCGAGCGACCAGTCGAGATGAGAGGAAAGGGTATGAATAAGGGGAGGAATGGACGGAACTTGATGTTTTCAAGACTGTTCTCCCTCTTTGCAAATATCTCAATTCCAGTGCAGTTCAAGAGGGAAATGCGGTGATTTATTCGATTTCTGTATTTCGTCGTAAATAAAATTCCGAGTATTGTTCTGACACAATAAGTGTAACCAATCTAATCCTTTATCCACAGGGATGATACAACAATAGTTTATCGTCAGAGAGAGAGAAGAGAGGGTGGTGGGGGAGTGAAGAGAGTGATGGGAGGGAGAGAGGAGAGATACAGTTGAGAGATTTGCCAGCCCCGACAATCCATCTCGGCAATGAAGAAATCAATAGCGAATCTGCAATTTTTAATTTTAAACACTGAAATAGCTTGACAAAAATTGCGGACTTCGCTCGCAATTTTTGCTCCGGAAGCGCCGATTTTAGTGCAATCAGAGAATTGGTCTTGACTCGCTCACGCATTTATTATGGGATCTTCAGATTAGTGACCGATGTTATTCAGAGACTGCTATGATGCTAAAGAGCGAGAAAAGATTTGAGTGGTCAGTCTGATTTCGTGCTAAAATCAGCTGTCCAACCTGATACCAAAGGAAACGACTGACTAATATGGACATCAATTGCAATTGTTCATTTTGTCCGTTAGATGCTCTTACATCATCTACTTCCGTCCGAATCTGAGGACTCCGGGGACGGATTTCTTGAAGATAAGGGTTTCCATATCGGAGTCCATTCCAGCCGATCGCTTGCCGAAACGAAGAACTCCTGAAGAGAGGAAAGATAGATGAAGAGGATGGGGAAGATGAGGAAGAAGAGTGAGTGAAAAGAGGGGAAAGAAGGGTGAGGATAACTGAAGAATAGAAGGGATTGCATCGATGGACTCGATGGAATCACCAGAAGGCGATAGATGGGTTAGGCGATGGGAAGAGATTAGTGAGTACAGGGGTGAGCATAGAGTGATCCTTGATCTTTAGTCAGTTCTCAATCCACCTTACCGTATTCCCTTCCAACCTTGCGGAGTAGGGCTAAAATGGATGCGCCCTTTCTCTCTATTCCTTTTTCTCGCCCACTCAACTCAGATATATGAATTGAATTTGGTTCCCCTGGGTATCATTCCTCCTCCTTCTTCTCTCATCTCAGAGACTGAACTGACGTCAGGCCTCTCTTCTCTTATCAGAGGGTTCGGGTATGCCAAAGAGGGTTAGTCTAGTCGATTACGACCACCAATTACCAGCAAGAAACTCTCTTTATCCTTCTCCTCTAAAGGGACAAATCCGTTTCCTCGGTCGTTCAATCAACGTTTGGACAACTTGAAAGTATTGAGAGGACGGGGTAGATCAGACCAGACCAGAGAGGCGAATTATGAGGATGGCGAGTAGACTAAGTGATTTCCGGTGACGCGGAATGTGGAACGAAAGAAGAGAGAGGAGGAAAGGGAGGGGCAGACATCAACCACTAAATTGAGCAACCCCCTCACGTTTGTTGTTTTGATGAAATCACGGAGATTCTCTGCCCAGGGGGTATTGCGGTTTTCCGAAGAGGGGGAAGCGTACCGGGAACTGATTTCTTTTCGTTTCTCTTTCCGAATCTGAGCACACCCGGCATCTCCTTCTTCTCGATCGGGGAGAGTCTCTTGCCGAATCTGCGCCGATCGATAATTGGGTACGGTACTCGGGTAGGTCACGCTCACCTCACGAATGCTTGCGCTCGCTTGCCGAACCGGAGCACGCCAGGCATCGAGTCTAGATTATCGATTGATTGGGACGGTAGGTCATGCTAACCTCTCTTATCCTGTAGATGGTAATCTTCGTACGTGGGGTACATGTTCTCAATCATGAGCGATTCGGCATCTTCGAGTCCTAAATAGAATAGTCGACATTCTAACCGTAGAGACCGCAAGGTGGATTGTCGTTTTGATCAACTGATGTCAAAACAGTAGCCGAACTGTCCCTCAGGACCCCAATAACATCATACATTTGGACGTTTGTGAATATCTTTTCTCTACGCGGCGCTAGAGCTGAAAAAGTGCATTCTCATTTCCCTACATGATCGACTTGAAATCGGGTAGTAATACACAGGGGGCGGAGCCTAAATCCATGCACAGTGATCTTGAGGGATCGGGAAAGCTCTCCCTAGCATGCGTCGATAGTGCAGTGGTAGCGCGTCTACCTTGCAACCCGGCGGCTTTAGGTTCGAGTCCGGTAGGTTGCAAAACTTTTGCAAATGCTGGAGATAAACAACGGAAGTCGGAATCAAATAAATACGCGCGGACTGATTTCTTTGAAAAGGGAGCACAATTCGGGGACACTTCTGATCTCTGTTTTTTCTGCTCTAATGTTCTTTTAAAAATATATGCAACCTATTGCGAGTGGAGCACGATGATACGATAAGTAGAAAGCCTCTAATTCCAAACTCTGCTTCTCTTATTATCGATTTTGACCTACTTAATGTTGTCCGATCATTTTGCTCCACGGGCAGTTTATAGAGGCTCTGGATAGCTACAGAACGCGCACTTGATCACTCGAAACGGATTTGAATTCGATTTGTGCTCCCTCGGCGCAGGTTTGGCGCGATTCCTTTCTCCCTCAAAAGGGGCGGAGCTTGCGGTCTCTATCTAACCGAATATTGCCTACGCAATGGACGATCGTAATCGAGTCGGATCTCCCCATTTCCGCTCGTCATTCCAATCTAAGTTTCTCCTCTTCGAAAGAAGAGAAACAGCGTGCGCGTCTACACTAAGTGGAAGGAAGAAAAGCCGAAGCAGCTAAATTGAACCGGGATTGCCTTCCATTTCCCATCCCTTCCTTCTTAGGTCACTCAATACTATTTTGAGGGGAGTTGTCCACAAGTTTGGAGGGAAAGTGATGAGAGAAGTGAGTACTCTGGCCCCTTTTATGGATTCCCTTGAGACGACGGTCCCTTCCCCTCATGGCCCCGCACACCTCTATTCAATTGACGAGCACTGAGGAGGGAGACTCGAATGACGACAACAATCAGAAATGGAAAAGTAATCTGGTACGCGGCATTCGAAAGCAGCGAATCTTGTTGTTTGAGCGGCGACGGAGGAGGGGGAGGAGGTTAGGTGAGGAATGGAACTAGCCTGATTCAGATGAAGACACCAGCACGAAGGCAGCAATGGACAGCACGAAGGAGAAGAGAACCGAGGACGATACCATCCTGTGTATACCCTGAGAGGATACTGTAGGAGGAGAGGGGGACGGTAGCACGAGGGGAATGAGGGAGCGAGTGTGAGACTACGGTACTCAAGGGACTCGTCAGAGACGAACTGGCTAAAAGTGTCTGAATGGAGTGAAGAGGGCGGGGAGCTTTCGAGCACGACAGGATGGGAGGAGGGGATGGAAGGAGGTCGGGAGGAGGAGAGGAAAGGACAGAGGAGGGGGCAGATCACCGTTATTAGAGTGTCGATTGAGAAGGAGAAGAGTGACAAAATGCCAGTCATTCAGTGTCTCATTTCGAGTGAAATACGCGCGAGCCTTTCGTTGAAATGGAGGCCAACTTGAATGCTACGTTGAGATGGAGAAGGAGGAGAAGATGAAGGAGGGGAGGGGGGAGGGGCGGAGTCTGTGGTGGATTCTTGAGGAAGGAGAGGAGGTTAAGATATGTTCAAGATCTTTATCAAATTCATGATAGTTAATGGTAAGTGATGTGTGGGGTCTCATAAGTCTCAGAGTGGACTGGAATGATGTCGGATTGGCTCTCAGATTCAACGTAGTCGACGCCCTTCTCAGATGAGGAAGTGGTCTGGAAATAATGAGATAAACGGAGAAATGACGAGGAATGGAATTAGCCACCGGCCATAACTACGATACGAACCTTAGTAGTCGTGTCCTTCATGAACCACGGTTGCTCTGTCTTCTCAGTAGTGCTCGGCACAGTGATCTCGTCCATAACCTTCGTCACTTCCACAAACACTTCAGTCATCCGATCAGGACACTTACAGTACCCGGCATCGATACCAGGCACGCCATTAGTGCCCACGGGACCTGGATATCCCTGCAAAGTTAGGTACCTATCCATCCCCACAACCCACCGAACCTTGTATCCGGGCACTCCCTGCTTGCCAGCCTCTCCCTGAGTTCCCATGAAACCAGGTCTGCCGGGCGCTCCGTCTCTGCCAGGATTTCCTGGGTATCCCTTGGGTCCTGCGGCTCCATGGGCTCCGACCGTACCCTAGGTTGTCTATTGATTGATGCTCTTCTCGTACAGTACCTACCGCTTCTCCCTTCTCTCCTCTGACTCCCTCTCTTCCCTGCTCTCCCTTCTCTCCCTCCTTTCCAAATGGTCCTTGATCTCCGGGAACTCCAGGAGGGCCCAGCGGGCCGGAAACTCCAGGCCTTCCAGACTGTCCTTGGGGTCCAGGCTCACCCTGATTCATGATCAATTGATAACTATTCGGTAGATCACTCCTTACATGTTTGCCCAATGCCCCAGGTGGTCCAGTCCATCCCGGTGGTCCTTTCGGACCTGGTGGGCACACTCTGCATCCTCTCTCCGGCTTGGTTCGTCTCTCGACTGGTACCGCCGATTCGCCCGCTTCTCCCACCCTTCCCGGGGTTCCGGGTAGTCCGTCGGTACCCGGCTGCCCGGGACGTCCGGGAGGTCCGACGGGGCACGGCGAGCCACCCTCGCAGTCTTAATGAAGAGGTTGATTGAAATAGTGCGTGGAATGAGGAGAGTCAATCCATTAGATGTACTTACTGCACTCGGGGGAGGATTGGCGAGGAGGTCGATGGGGAGAGGGAGAAGAGCGGAGAGAGGAGACGGATGAGTACACTTCCTTCTGCACATTATCAACGGGTAATAGGCAATCCAGTCAAAAGTACAGTGTCCTAGGTTGAATTGCTCTGTACATAAGCAATCTATCCCTTTCCCATACCCACAGGAATATTCCTGACCAGTTCTCAAGTAAGATTTGATTCAAGAAAGCTAAACCGCAGAAAAGTACCTCGATATGGTCGAATTCCATCATGTGAATCGTGAGTGCATCCCTGATCGTGTTCAGTCTTCCAATAGTCGATGGAATAGCCACGAGGGTGGAGAGAAGAACGATGGATGACAGAGCAAGAGAGACGAGAAACTCATCCGGGCTGAGGAATCGACCCAACATGATGGATGGAAGCAGGAAAGGGGCAGGCACCTTATATACCCCACAATGGAGGACACGACACTTTTTTGAATGGCCTATCACTCATGCGAGCGACCTTTCACTTTACTGGACGATGCGACAGCATCCTGGGTCCGTCGAACCAGCTAGTCATTTGTCATGGAAATTTGGTATCTGAAGCAGGATTCTGCTACGTATCGTGGGATAGGAAGGTTCTAAATCGGCAAATTTATCTTTTCGGGAGCTGTTCTTATCAGTGAAAGTGGCCGAATACGTGGAACGAACAAGGGACGTCTCCGAGGTCATTCCTCTCTCCTTCGTGTCCTTTCCCAGCCAACGAAATCCCGTCATCCCATCAATCTCCTCAACGAATTCCCTCTGAAAACAGCGCCCTCTCAGACAGTGCTTCCTCATCCTTTCTCGATCCCTCCCCGCTCCGCCCCCTCCCATTGCTCATTCCTTCCCTTTCATGCCTCCATACGCAGTATCCCGCATATCTGACTTGTTTATTACGCGAATTATTACTTTGTACAGTATGGCGAGACTGGATGGGACCGTATCGATTGGGATACGGTAGCGAGAGAGAAACAGGAGCACCCGTGTTAGAAAGTCGATGAGATTGCGGTGGATGAGAGAGGGGAATCAATCGATAAATGGTAGGTCATCGTTGGGCTTTCTTTCCGTACATGGCCTCCTCGATTGGTTGCTCGAGTACGATAATGTGATGGCCAGTGGATATAACTTGAGGAGGAGGCGCGTAGAGGGAGGAGCCACGATTGCGGAGTGTCTGAAGGGAACAACTATCACTTTATTGTACGAAGATTCTTCAAAATATAAAGGCTATTCCGAAAGATGAAACATACGTGGTAAGTGGCTATAACGAGATGGACGATGAATACGTGAGCGATGAGAACAAAGAAGAGATGGCCGACAGCTCGAGCCATTCCGTCTGCAATTCAATCATTTATATTTTAGAATGTCCTGTTTCTCAGAGCTAATATGTCCAACAATATTGAGGATCTAATTAGAGGACAGTTCTTTTTTTTTGCTCAAAACGGCCTCATTAGTGCTCCCGAGTGCGGTCAGACGCATGAAATGAAGAGCTAATCTCCCCATGCATGTGCAGTTTTGTTTTGGTGCTGGCGAACGGGGAATGGGGAATGATTCTCCTTCTTTTTCTTCTTCTTCCTTTTGCTCGCGTCTTTCATTCTTATTTTACCACCACTATCTGTTTGGATGCACGGTTCTGAACTATCCGAGACCAATTGATGAGTTGACTTTCCCAATGAGTCAATAAACTGACTGAGTGAGTCATTCTGGAAGTTGAGTATGATGTAGTAGACAATCAATGCAGAGAGAACGATCACTCGAAGAACCTTCAAAGGCCGATTGGAGAGGGATGGAGGAAACGGATTTGAGGGAGATCCGACGATTAGATTAATTCCCCGCCTTTTTTGTCAATCCCTTTTCCCTATCTGAACTCGATCTAAATCGACGATTCGTCTTGTTTCGGGATGAAATCTAAGTGACGGAATGAAAGTAGTCCCGAGGGTAGGTCACAAGTATACCTCTGCGACAGCGAAGGGAAGCAACAGTCGAGGTTTCTCGGGGTAGATTGCAAAGATGAAGAGAAGGAAGGTAATTAGCTCAATGATGAAGAGAACGCCATGCACCAATCGAGGAAGGAGGAAGTTGAATCTGGAAAGAGGTCGACCGACTCTCTCGTTTTCATGTACTCTCTCGTCTCTCTGACCGGTGAGAGACCACATGAAATGAAGGGCCTTTCCTAGTCCATTCATCGATTGCGGAATTCCCTTTTCCCTCCTCGAAACGACTCTTTTACGAGGTAAACTAGGGAGGGCTATCACAGTGAGTTCTTCTTTCTCTATGGGGGTACTCAGTGAGAAAGAGAGAATGGGGAGAAGTACTGAATACACACAATTTTCTTCTCTACTCTGGCACCTGCCAGTTGAATCGACGAGTAATGCCCACTCAGAGATAGATGCTTACTTCTCACCATACTACGGGATAAAAGCACTTACCTCTCGATGAAAATGACTTGAACGATGCCCAGCGAGAGCAGAAGAACGAAGAGGAGAAGGACGTAGACTGTCTTCTGAAAGCAGTCACGAGTTATCTACCGTCTTTTGACATCTTGTTGTGGTGTAAATAGCGGGAAGATGGAGGGAATGCGACACTTTGCCATTGGACAGCTGAGTGAAAAGACAACTGACCTTCATTGAGAGATTACACGAGTACCTCTTTGCGAGGGAAGGCTCTTGCAACCAGTCGGAGATCATCTGATTATCGATTAGTTACAGTAACCAGATCCGATCGACAACTGACGATTATTGTGTCTGTCTACTCGCGACAACGGAATGTAAGGAGTTTATTTGGGAAATGGACGAGATGGATACACGTAAAGAAGAGAAGGAAGGAAGAAGGTGTGAAGGGTGGTGAAAAGAAGGAGGAAAGGAAGGAGATGGAAGGAGGATTGGGAGGGGGGAGATTGGGGGAAGACGAGAATGGTAATTAGAGTGGAGGACTACTGTAGAGGAGGGGTAATCGATTACTCATCCATAACTTCTTCTTTCACAACGGGAGCGGAAGGAGCGATGGGCTGACTGAAATGGAGGGAAGTGAGAGAGATGAGAGACACACACTCTTCTCGCGAACAACAATCACAATCCCTCCTCCACTCTCTCCTCTCATTCCATCTCCCTCCCCTCCCTCCCTTCCACTTACCTCATCTGAACTGGCGCTCCCATTACTCCATTATGGCTGGTTATCAGATGGACTCGCAACCTAGAAAAAAACGTAAAGATTAGCCACTCCCTCCTTCCTTGTGGGACAAACGTCGTTACTGTTTGTATATGTGTTTTACACTAGAGAATTCTCCCTCTAGTTCAATATCGATGATCGACTGCCCAGCAGGGACGAAAGAACTCTCTTCTTTTAGCATGCTCTCTCGTTTGCCCGACCGATGAGAGAGCGTTGGAATGAGATAGACAGTGCTCAGCAGGAGCCCTTCCCCTTCCCTCACTGACTGTCTATAATCGGGATGCTCCGAGGGGCAATCTCTGAGTGGACACTTGTACGGGTTGAGTTCCTTCTTGTGCTCCATTTGATGGAGAGTCAACTTGCATCTGAGATGGACGTCTCTCATTCTCTCCCTTTCACATCATCTCTCCTTTCTCTCATCCATGATAGTGTGTGGACTACGGATACAATTGAATCTGAGAAGGAGGATGAGAAAGGGGGAAATAGGAGAAGGTGGGAGGACGAGTTCAGTCGACCGAAAGGAAACGACATCCTTGCAAAATAGAGATTGATGGGAAACAAGGGTTGAGATAAGAACTGATGATAGAGTCTGAGGGGTGTAATCACTGCCTATTGTTATGTCGTCAGTGTAATGGACAGTAGTCGCTTCTTTTACCTGTTCTCAAATACTCGTCGACAGATAGGGCAAGTTCGGCCGAGTAACTGCAAAATTCGATAATTATTTTACGCAAAAGAAAAAGAATGTGACCTGAGCCCCCGTCGCTCCACTCCTCTTCATTGCAACACTCAACAGTCTCTTCTGTCTCGCCGCTCGGACCTCCAGAGTTGGCTGAGATTAGTCATTCATTTTACCGTATGTTCTCTTATTCTACACTATTATTACTCCTGCATAATATCTGAAAGTAGTCACCAAAAGACTTCTCAGAGTCCTTTCATCCCCTTTCTCATTCACTTCTCCACTCTCAAACGTAGGCGTGGAGGGGACGTCCGCTGGTTCGATTGGTGTAGTTCTGAGATTGGATGATGGGGAAAGATCAAAGATCAAGTGTCTACTTGATGACTGAAGCAGTTCCAAGTGGAGGAGGCGATTCGTCGTGCTGCTTCGCGCTGCAAAAACACTTCACTTCCAATCCTATCATCACATGTTCGAGGACTCTTCTGATTTTAGAGTTCGAAAAGGAAGATTCGACATGATTGAACCAGGAAGAAAATCAGACACACTTATTGTTATTCTGCGTTGGTAGCACGAGACCATCAGTGAAAGGGCAGCGAAGAGTCTTCATCGAAGAGACAAACCACTCCTTCCATCGATTCTGCTCCTGAAGAGAAGAGACACTGTAGGTTACGGTAAGCATCACGCACTGTAGGAAAAGGAAAGTCGGAGGCTTCTCCAGACGTTGAGGCGATGCAATACGGTAGTCTGAGATGGATTATCGATTAATTCATAGGTTTGAGATTATCGAACCTGCATGAAGATACGAATGAATTGTGAACGATTGCGAATATTCTCTCGAGAGTCAGGGGAGATAATTTGGAGTAGAGATGTTCCCTTCCATTGTGGACTGAGTCGAAGTGGTTGAGAAGACTGAACGTGAGGGTAAGTGTGTGAAGAGTTTCCAATGTAAATTCGAGAGAATTCGAGTATGTGTTGTCTACAAGGACGAGATTCCGTCCGTGTAGACCATTCGACCTGTCTATCGTATCAAGGAAGACTGCTTCGCAAGAGGGACATTTGAAGGAAGGAACATGCGTAGGAAAAGGGCGGGGACTCTACAAGGAATCACATTGTCTACAGTTGCAATGGAAGAGTTACCGGCGATTGGGCGACCATTCTCTGATTCCTTTCACTGTAGATTGCAGTGGTGCACGGCGCAATTGGTAGATCAGAGGTGGAAAGATACAATGGTTGGGATGGGGAAAGAGGGAGGAAAGAAGGCGAATGCAAATGAAGTGCCGACCTAGCGAGTAGGGAGAGGGAAGAGACTCATTTGCATTTTGTGAACGACCGTCTCTCTCTCCGGCCCCTCCCTCTTCAGTCTCTTCCCTCCTCCCCGTCTCTCCTCCCCTCCCACGGTAAAAGGGGACAGATTGGAGGTGTGGGACCTTCTTAATCAGAGGGTAGCTGTTTTCGAATTGCATATTCCGTGATGCCAAGGAATAGCCTCTTCTCTCTTATCTCTCTCTCTCTCCTTCCCTCTCCTCATCCATCGGTTTCATATCACTTGCTATCAATACTGATCAGGCACACTTTTATCAGACACACGAAAATCGAACAATGGAATCGGACCTATCATCTGCCTATTCACTCAGTGACCTACCGTAATCCTACCGTAGTCTTAGAATGATTCCCTATCGAAGACGTACTCTCCCAATCCCTTGCCAACTCTCTTCGCATTCGTGTGCAGATCTGCCAGCTTCTTCAGGGAATCCACCACCGGCTCGAGAAGTTCTTCTGAAAATATCAAAGATCAGAGATGAAAAACCAGTACTCGATATACGAATAGAGACAGCTACCGTACCCTCGATGAAGTCGCTGAGATGGGGATCATCGTTCTTCTCGGCGTGCTCGCACAGGGCGCGGAACGAATCGTTCGTCTTCTTCTCATGCTGCAAAGAGATTGGATCAGTCCCGAAGAGACGACTACCGTATCCCTGTAGAAGGTATCGATCGATATCTACCTGAATGGCCATGATGAGGGCGTCCTTGGGATGCTCGAAGGTCGTCTCGTCGGGCTTGTTGACAGACTCGAGACGAACCTGAAGAGTCAGTATCGATTACAGTCAGTTGTCGATCGATTCCGGACGGCGCGCCACCGTACCTTGCCTCCTCGCTCGTTCTGGTAGTGGATGAGCTTGAAGGCGAGCTCTCTCTTCTCGTCCGAGAGCTTCATGAAGAACTGCAAAGCGATCGATAAATAGTGGATTACGGTATCTAATCAATGCAGCTAATCGATGATTGGGTCGATACAGTATCTAATCAAGGTCATACCTTGTGAATGTTGGGAAGGGCGACGTCGTCTCTGTCGTAGTAGCAAGCAGCGTTGAGGTAGGAGTACGAGAGGTGGAGGGCACGAGAGATCTGATAATTATCGATTGATTGAAGGAAATTAGCGTATTCTGATCCGTATAAGACACTACGGAAAGACTGACCTCGTCGTTGACTCCATTCTCGGATAGTTGATGGTAGTTGTGGCGAGCGAGACTCATGGTAGGCAGTCGGAGAGGGAGACTGAGATGGGAAGTGGCGTGGATCGCCCTCTCCCTCCCTCGCCCCCTCTTCCCTTCCCTCCTCTCGCGCTCCCTCTGATAAGGGAGATCACTCACTATTGATAGATAAGGAAAACACGCGACTCGATCTAGGCGAACTCTAACCTGCACTTTGACGTGACACCACTAAATTATCCAACAGGCAAAAGAGATTTGACGATTGGTATAAATTGAGTAGATCAAGCCTTATCTAGATACCGATAGATACATGAGAATTTGACAGATACATGAGAAATTTAAAAGCGGAATTATGTTTGTTGTTTTTTAGACAATTTTGAAAATAGATACGATATCATATCGTAACGATATGAAATCATTCGAGATGAAAATAATACCGTAAATAAATAAAGACAGTTTTCAACACGCCATTCGGATTACTGTAGTACTCGTCCCTAGTTACTAGCGACTCCCTGCTTCTTTTACTTTCGAATTGTCGCGTCTATGTTGTTTAAATCGATTTATTAATTTTTTTTATATGTTAATTTCGTTTCTGATCGTGCTTGACTCATTCATTAATCTTCAGAGCCAACAATGGCTATGGCAGCGAGAGGTCGAGGGGGCAAACTGCCCCCGGAAGTCAACCGAATTCTCTACATCAAGAATCTCCCGTACAAGATCACCACTGAGGAGATGTACGACATTTTCGGAAAGTTTGGAGCGGTCAGGCAGATCCGAATCGGAAATACAGCTGAGACGAGGTTAGTAATAATCATTTTATCAAGTTGCTTGATGCTTGGAAATGTTCATGGGTCACTGATTTCGCGCTTTACTTTAAATATTGCAGAGGAACAGCCTTCGTCATCTATGAAGATATTTTCGATGCCAAAAATGCCTGTGAGCATCTGTCTGGCTTCAACGTCAGCAACAGGTCAGTTTATATTCATCCAAATGGTATTCACAATTCTTTTTTTTTAATGAAAGCAAAAAAAAGCTCCCCATTTCATGAAATATTTGTTTTAATATTGAAAACACGTCAATAGATCTCTTATAAGACTGGTTGTTTTTAGATATCTCGTCGTCCTCTACTATCAGGCAACGAAGGCATGGAAGCGAATGGACACTGATAAGGTAATTGTTTCTCTCTATTATGCAAACTTTTCGCTGAACAACCACCACGTCTCATATTAGAAAAATGTAATGGTCGTGTTTTCAGGCAAAGGAAAAACTGGAGGAGGTGAAGGAGAGATATGGAATTGGCGGAGACATTGAAAGGGAGAAGGAGAAGATGCTGGGATACACTCCGAGAAGAAACTAACTTATTGCTTCCCCCGAATTACACTTTGTTGATCTCCCTGCCTATGCCTGTTCGTTTAAGAGGACAGATGCCGTTTATTGTACATTCGATGAGTAACAATACAATAAATTTCACGATGACTGTTTCTTCGTACCGGCGGGACTGCTCGATCTCGAGTCATCCTTCGCGAGAGCTTTTCTCTTTCTGGCAATGCTCGAGACGGCGGAGACACTGCCCGAAGCAGTCGTCGGACTACCCGATCGAGAATTATCTCCCTTCGGTCTCTTAGTAGCAGAGGGGGGGACCGGCGTGGACATTGATCGATCCGCATCCTTGAGTGAGACCTGTGAAGATGTCCGTTCCGGTCTCTCGAGCATTGAAATGCTGAAGGTGCTCTTCTCCTGCAATTTGGATAGAGCTATTTCAAGTGAAAAAAAGCAAAGATTGTAAGAAAAAATTATGATTAAACGGAAGCTTACGGTGAAGCATTCGGGAAGATACTCGTGATTTTCGACGGTCGCCATATCGTAGTATTCTTTCATCTTATTCATGATCTAAGCAAAGTTTTGCCATACACAAGATCGTATGTGCACAAACCATTTCTGGAGTGGGTCGAATCTTGTATGCCGGCTTGAAGATGATAATATCGGGTTTGTTAGTCATCTCTCTTCTCTTCTGGTACAACTTGTAATCCTGGAACGCAAGATGATGCTTAGTTTTGCAATTTGACCATTCACTTCGGGCGTGAGGAAAATTGCGAAGTCCGTGTGCTCCTCATCCTCGTAAATGTTATTCATGTAGTTGACAAGCTGGCCGAGATTGAAATGACGATTCACACCTGAAGAATCAGATTAGATGTGATCAATCCAATGTAGACAATGAATTTGTGTCAAACTGGCCAGCTGGCTTGAAGTAGACCACTTTTGAGAATAGTCTGAGTTCGGAGACTTCGGTCCAGTCATGCTGAAAGCAAGACCACTTCCATCAACCAGAACTATAAGGAGAAAGAAAACAATTGAAGGAAACGGCTTACTGAAGCATTCTCATTGACAATTCCCTGTCCACGACTACTCGACGCTTTCTTGAGATTGCTATCGAAGAAAAGCTTCTTGATTTCTTCCTCTGATTTCTTACTGAAATTGCAGTTAAGGTACATTAATAACGCAGTTTAAGTCTAACTCACGCAGTTAATTGCATGCTCGGCATTGTGAGGAGCGTTTGCAACTAAAAACAAACTATTTGAGGGGTAAAGATAATGACGGAAATAACGAAAAAAAAGTTGAACGAAAAGCAAAAACACTTTCAAAAAGAGCGCGCATCGACGCTAAACACCGGAAACGACGGAACCGTGAAGTGATTGAATTGTTTAGTATGTTTACAAAATTTTATTTTAAGCTCAATTTCGTTTCGGGCCAAATTGCATTGCATGGTGAACCTAGTTCCTCATGGGAAACGAAGAGGTCGGACTTCCTTGCCAGTAGGCGGAGACTCCCCCCTCACCCACCCTAGATGTCTCAGTCTTACTCTATCTCTATTCACGCACTCGACTACCTACTCCACAATGGTCACTGGCCCAATCAGGTAGGCAATTACGTTCAGTTCATCACCAAATCAACAGTCATTCAGCGTTAGATAAGTTTCCGTAATGGGAGGGTGCATCTCATCTGAAGATGCAGACGAGAGATTTGATGCAGCGAGAAAGAGAAGACAATCGTGAGTCTATTCGAAGATCAGATATTATTTTAAAAAGAATCTTTTCGTTGAGATGAACTAAATTTTCTGTGCTAATGGGCATATTTTTGTCCAAACTGATAAATTGTTAGGAAATCATCTCAAGATTGTATCGAAAAGAAGGGAGGTTCTCGCCTCCCTATAAAACGGGATGTAGATATTCAGACAGACTATCTATCCTAAGTCCAGTAGATCAGTTTCGGAATCTTTATTGGATCTTCCATGCGCTATGCTCATTCCCTTCCCTCTCTAAACTCCCTAGAGACATGGTTCCTCTCGATTAGTTGACTACCTTCGAAAGAGATGGAACGAAAAGGGTAGTCTCCTCTTAAGGGTCATCCCCCTCTCTTTCCCCTCTAAGTCCGCTAAAGGGACGAATCTCGTCTAGATGAGCCTTCACGCTTCTTTCCCACTTGATTCTCTTCCCTCTTTTCGGCTCCAATTTGATCTTCGTGTGTCGAGATTTGATTGTGAAGAAAAGAAGAGAAGGAGGAGGAAAGGAGTAGAGGGGCACCTCTGTAGGGAAAAAAGAAGAAAACAGGGGGAAGGATGAAAGATGAAGGACTGTAGACACTGTCACTGTCCATTACTCTTCCCATGCACATTCTTTATTCGATTCAGGCCTTCTTTCATTAGTGAGAATCCCACCACTACAAAAAAGAGCAGAATCCAGAAATTAAACTCAGTTATCGATAGCTAACCGTTTTGTACCGTACTCTCTTTCAGTTCGATGGGAGTCGGTATGGGAGTGGCAATGATGATGCAGCAAGCAGGAGTGATGATGGGAGGCATGGCTCCGATTATGGATGCTGCCGCGGTTCAGAATGAGATACGGAAAGCAAAGGTACGATAATGGAGTACGGTAGATATCGATCCATTGCAGGCCGAGGGTCGCACAGTTACGGTAATGAACGGCAGTTTGTACATTGATTATCATATGGTAGCGAGAGTCCCCGCCCACTACGACATTAACGTCTGATCTACCGCTAACTCATTTTCCCATTTCCGCCGTACTATCCCTTCGGTTCTCTGTTTGATGTCCCCATTTCCATCTGATTCATTCATTCTCACGTGACTTCAGCTTGTTAGTTCGGGTACATTATGTTTATTCGCCGCCTAATCATAAATTTTGCATTATTGATTATTGATTAAGTCTGAGACAGTAGGCATCATCCAAAGTGTACTGATCGGAGCGGACTCTCTCGAGGTCGGGAATTCCCTTGACGGGAATGAAACGGGATCGAGGGACATGGACACCTACAGAGATTCAATATCAACCGGGGGAAATTGATGATCAACTCACAAAAGGCCTTGGCAAAGTTCTTGATGGATCCCCCGATAGAAGTCTCCAGTTGGATCACATTTCGGCCGAATGAAGTAGTCTGGAGGGATGATTATCGATTGAAAGATGTTATCACGACCTACCTTCTTGTTGACGATAATCTCAGAAGTGATCTCGTAGGGTCTCTCTTTGAAGGCATTCAGACTAACCCAGATGTTGTTCGTGTTGAAGATCCTAGAATCGAAGAAAGTATCTAGAAGAGACAAAGATCACAGACTGACTTGAATATCCTAGTGGAGCAGAAGTCATCGAGATGCTCTGGAGGCACTTGGGGTATCTCCAGATGCATAGCCTGTCCTCCAATCTCGATCAGAGTCCCGCCCTTCTTGTCTGTCTCAGTTCTCACTGTGCATTCCATCACATACTCCAGTCCCTCTCTTCCCATCAAACCAGCGATCTCGAGAGATAACTCAAGCGATTAAAGATCATCGTAGCTGCATGATTCTACAACTCACTTCAGCTCCAGTGTTGTCAATGTTCGATACGAAGATGATGTCTCGTCCCTTTTTCAGCAATTCATCCATCTTCCCACTCTCCTTCAGTGCCACATAGATATTGCCGTGACCGGGCGGATTCCAGCTGTGGCAGAGATTACGTCATCACTACTCAACCCCTGTCTCACCTCTCATCTCCCTCTTCAATGGGCATCAATGTAGCCGCGTCCAGTCTCGGACACCTATGATCGATTGAATTTATTGACAATCGGTTACCGTACTCACTTGCTCTGGACAAAACATTCCGCGCGGGAGCCAACCACTTCTACTGAAGCGTCATGAGTGAAGAAGGAGTTCATGAGAAGAATCGGCACTTGGGCACCCCACTTTCTGTTGAATTCCTGAAAATAGCATAATTCATGCTGCCTGTAAAGCAGATATACGAACCTCATGCTGTCTCAGAGCTATCTCTAGAAAGGTCAGCCCGTTCTTCACCTGAATAAGGGATAGATCAATTGATATTCCTCAATCGGGCGACCAACCTCAATGAAGCTCTTCGGTCCAGTACATCCCATCGTTGTGCCCAGGCCCCCGTTGAGACGAATGACGGCGATTCTGGAGAGGAGAAGGTCAACGACGAATTCGAAATCAAAGTCCAAAACCTGGATAGAATGGAAGTAATTTCCTCCTTTGTCGGTGTGGGAATATTTCCTAATTCCTTCTGCCACTCAGATGGAATGTGTTTCCAAGAGTTCCAATCGATGTGAGGATTCTCACGAAGCATCTTGGGAAGAATCGATAACGTCAATATTTATTTAGTCTACCGTACCTTATTGAGAAGTGTGGTGAAAACCGTGACCTCCGATTCAGAGGATCCATGCATTCGCATGTACTCTTGACTGGATTTGACTACGGTATCTTTATCGATTGAGGAATCCATCTGAACTACTACAAATTTAGAGGATCAACGTGGAAGGAAGTGACTACTCGCCTGAACGGAAGAATGTCCTTGATATCTCTTTCTCTCTCCCTCCCCTACTTATCTATCCCATCTCATCTGTACAACTTTCACTCGAGTTATAACTTTTATCCCGAGATCAGCAATCAATCAATAACAGACAATCAATTAATAACAATAAAAGAAATCGGCGAAACAACAAACATTAACAGGCACTGGGAGTGCAGTAAATACTGAGGTAGTAACAATCGATTTCAAACTACTCAACAAATTTTCGTTCCACTTTCGCTTCCGTTTTTTGCGCCGTTATTCACTTTGTCTTCTTGAACTCGGAAATGGCACTTTCCACCCATGATTTGTCGATCACTGATACATCTCTGAAAATGAGAGAGTTTATCAAAAGCTAGAAGAGGAGTGGACTCACTTAGCGTACAGATCCGTCGTCCTTAACAATTGGCTGAATACGATGTGGGAGGGTCGAGATCGAGAGAGCACTGAGGAGGGATGAATACGCACCTGGAACACACGCACATCATTTAAACTGTCTTTTTTTTTAATGTACAAAAAACTAACGAGCGTGGAAGGGGAGAGGAGCAATCGATACGCGTTCTTCTGGTTATCGTATTCGCACGCATTCATGAAGAGGCCGGTAGCCATTGATTTCCTGCACATTTCCGGTTTCACCTGTCCTCTAATCACAGAATTATTATTTCACCTCAATCGTTCTCTGTCGACTCCGCAACTCTTGATCACCATTCCCTCCTTAGCTGCGATCTCACGCAACTGTTTTCGTATCTGCAAGGAGGAAATTGTTGTTGCGATCCCAAGTACCTTGTCCAATCAGTCCAATCAATCAATATGGATTACCGTACCTTGGCTGCATGGACGAGTGCTCGCAAATTTAATCCACACTGACTTGCCCATTCCTGAAACGTATTCGGATATGATAGACAAGACAATTCACTTACCGCAAGAGCCTTGTTGTTGCTAGTCTTCTTCTTCTTCTCTGCCTTGAACAGATTGTATGCATTGAGCATCGTGGCGTGGTCTCCCTCTGTCGATGACACCTTTCTCCTGCACATCATTCGTCTCATCTCTTCAAGTAATAATTAAGTAGATACCTGATGACTTGTGCAGATTCATCATCACTCTGGAGGAACAACTCCTCACTCGAGAGAAGGGCGATTACGGTAAGAGCCTCTTCAGTGCATTCATGGGGAACGGACCCGAGCAGAATTCTTTAAGAAATACAATGAAAAATGAAGGGTGCGAAAAACTAACTTGGAAAGAGTAGGCTCAACAGGAAACTTGGCCATTTTCTCTCCATCTGCAGTCAAATGCAGCTTCTTCCCATTTTTCGAGTCTCGAATTGCTCCCAGACCCTGCAAAGGCCATCTTAATAGTCCATTTAGACGTAAGTTTCTAATACGCACCCTCAACTGTCTCTCCGCCGATTCCATCATCTCTGCACTCGGTTGCTCGATCAGTTTGATGCTCTTGATGTTCCTCAGACCCATCGATATCAGCTCCAAAATGACCTGCGGTTGGATCATGCACATCAACTTTTCTCACGACGGCTTAATATTGAACTCACCGCAGAAAGATTGCTTCTCAATATCTCAGCCACACTACTGTGCTGCATTCGATCGAAGTCCTTATTGGAGTAGACACGGAAGCACTTCCCTAGAAATGAACAGTTGTAAATGTCCATTTACCCATCCAGTTAACGGAATCAAAATCCTCACCACTGCTCTCTCTGCCAGCTCTTCCCGCCCTCTGAGCAGCCTGCGCCTTGCTGATTCTCTCCACTCTCAGCACGTCGATTCCATCCCCAGCAGTGAACGTCCTCAACACACTCTCATTGTCTCGGGACACTCAAAGGAAAAGCCATACTACCACGGAAAGTGAGGAATGTAATAGAAGAATGTGAGACTCACTTCTGCTTAACTTTCCCAGAATCGATAACTATCCTCACTCCGGGAATTGTCAGCGACGTCTCAGCGATATTCGTTGCGAGAATCACCTGTAAATTTAAATATGCAAGAGTAATGAAGGGGAGCTGAAAAATACCTTTCTTTCTCCCTCCGGAGCAGGTTCGAAGACTTTTTGCTGCTGATTGGTCTTGAGTGCAGCATAGAGAGGATAGACTGTCATTTTTTGAGCGAGCTTCCTACAAAATCACATACCCGTATAGTTTTAGACTCACGGCAAACAAAAAAAACTGAATCTTACTCATTCACATCTCTCAATTTGGCTGCGGTCAGCTCTATTTCTTCTCTTCCAGTGAGAAAGACGAGTATATCATCACTGAAATCAACTGTTTGTCGAATTCAAAATCAATTAAGTTACATTTACCAATTTGAGAGAACGGTTAAAAATGTCAACTTACGAGATAGGTTCTCTTTCGTGTGCTTGAAGTATGGTGACTAGTACATTGTACACGTAATCGGAGCCATCCCCGTCCAATGCGTCTGCATACAACACCTACGAAAATAACAAAAGGGCCTTAATATACTTTGAATGAAACTGACCTCAACTGGGAATGTTCTTCCCTTAATCAGATAGATTGGCGCGTTGAAATATCTGGAACAAATAGAAATGAGCCTTTTTTTCCACTTTTTCATTCCAGTTTTGGAAATTCAACTAACCGACTGAAAAGGTCCGCATTCATTGTGGCAGACATGATTACGATCTTGAGAGGATTCGAAGCATTCTCTTTCCTCTGTCTCTGAGCTAACCGGAGGGTGTCTGCAACAATTTGCTCAAAATCTAAACTATGAGAGGGAAACAAAACTGACAGAGCAGTACATCAGTGTGGAGACTTCTTTCGTGAGCCTCATCCACGATTATCACCGAATATTTCGTGAGAAGTCCGTCATTTATTGCTTCTCTCAAGAGCATTCCGTCTGTCATGTACATAATGTTCGAGTCTTCGCTGCATTTCGCTTCGAATCGAACACGATACCCGACCTACAAAACCCACAGTAAGATGATAAGCTGTATTACTATTGCACGCAATGAAGTCCAAAGTGTTCACATGATGATGAGAATGGAAAATGGACCCACCTTATCTCCCACTTCGGAACCCATTTCGTCCGATACTCTCATAGCGAGCGACATAGCCGCAACTCGTCGTGGCTGTGTGATTGCAATTTGTCCGCTCTCTCTTAGTCGTGCGCATATCTGCAACATCTTATTTTTAGTAAACGTGCTCCTTTGACAATCACTGGGCAAATGAATGATAACTTGACACAATACCTGAGGAATTTGTGTACTTTTGCCGCACCCGGTCTCGCCGAGAATGACACAAGTGTCATTATCGATTAAGAGCTCTAGGACTTGATCAGCGACATCGTCGATGGGAAGTGCGAGGCGATTTAACTGAAGTAAATACAGCTTTTCAAGATTCTTGTTAAAAACACACCAGAAAGAAAGTATATATATATGTATTTTTAACCCACTAACCTGTGCTCGCATATTATCTTCGTTTAAGCATGTAATTTAATCCACAGAGGTATAAATTAGTTAATTAGTAACAGTAATTAGGGACAACCAACAACTTTGTCAACCAAGCCGGAAAATCTAAACCACACCAACTGACTAAATTGGAATTTCCCGGCTCCCATTCTCCGGTTCATTCGCCGGTTCTTGCCTGCCATTCCGTTCGAGACGTTATTTCCCCCCAATCATTTAGCCTGATTGTCTGATTATCGACTTTCTGGACTCATTCCATTATCAAAGCACCCCCTTGTCGTTACGTCTCTGTTCCAGCGTTTTCTATCTCTGCTTTACGCGTAGGGACATGTTATTCCTGAGGCTCTCTCATTGGGTAGTCTCGTGATGGGCGGAGCTTGATGACTCACCCCTTCTCTTTCGCAATCCAGCGGTTAGAGTGTGCGGGAGAGGGGGTGACTCGCGGTTCTTTCTAGAATTTCTTTGTGTATACGCCGCGTTGTTCGTTTCCAAGGTGTCTGTTTTGTGTTGTTCCGCTTAGCTCCTCCCCTCTGGACCTTCAGTCATGATTTTCAGTCAGACGATGAGCTTTAACTCCAACACGAACAACTACGGCAACTACAACTCTATGTACGATCGACAGGAATCAGCTGTGAGCATGGTGGGTCACTTGATATTGCACAATTCCGCGCAATCGATTGCCGATAGAGCTAGCTAGCTCCGTTCACTCGTCTTTAGTTTGACTGTTCTGGAAGGTTGTGATGAGTCATCACTTGTGCTGACTCGTCTTACTCTATGTTCTTTTTTGTTTTAACTTGTATAATTATAGGAATCACTTGGAAACGCTTACACTGAGGACATGAAGGCCATGCTCGAGACTCCGTTGGACCTCGCCGACTATCTCATCGATGTAAGTTCTTATTACATCATCTTGAGGAAACGTTTTTGTTCTTGTTTTCCGAGCTATGCTCGTGACCTTTCTAAGCACCGTTTGAATTCTGCTATTTTTTCCTTTTGAATTTTCAATTTAGATTTTCATATGAAAAAATTTGGATTGTTGTGGAACAAACGAGAACAAACGCGTTATTGTTATTGTTATGATTGCGAAATATTGCATCATTATTTGAGTATTAAGGGCTGTTACACAATTTTTATTTAAAAAAAATATTTTTTTCTCTTTTGTTTACTCCCGTTATTTACAGGATATTGATAACGATTGGCCTCCTGAGGACCAGCATCAGATGGATCCCCCGCAGCCGAGTGAGAAGCAGCAGACTCCCCAGTTCTACCAGGAGCAGTTCCAGATGCAGGTTCGTCAATTATTATTATTATTATTCTGTACGAAGTATGGGGTTGTAATGGATAAATATTTGCAGCAGGCCCTCTATCACGACTTCACTGTCCACAACTCGGCCAACTCCCACTACGGAGTCGACCACTATGATGGCAGCGAGTACTCTCCCAACTACGATCATCAGCATCAGGGTATGTCTATAATTAATATATTCATTGTGTCACAATTAACGTAAGTGGATTATCGATTCAACTTATTCACTCTTCTCTTTTCAGGAGCTCGCAACATGGTCGAGGTGAAGAGTGAACCCGATGAGGAGGAGTTTGGATACGAGAAGGATGCCTCTCCTCTTCCCTCCACTTCTCGCCAGATCCTTGCTTCTGCCATCATTCGCAGCCCGAGAAAGGTACTGTATCCACTTATTGGTTCAGCCCGTATTCATCGATTTCCATTACAGGATGCGGTCAAGGCTCTCGAAGAGTACAAGCCTCAGACTAAGGCCCGTGGCTACAAGATCAAACCCGAGGAGGTCAAGGCTGATCCCACGTACAAGCTCAAGAGAGCTCGCAACAACGACGCAGTTCGCAAGTCTCGCACCAAGGCGAAGGAGCAGCAGATGGAGAGAGAAAAGGAACTCTCCATCATCAGAGATAGATGTGCTGCCCTCGAGAAGGAGAACAAGAGCCTCAAGATGCGTCTCTCCAAGTATGAGAAGATCTGAATCCCCACCCGGTCTATAGAATTCCCTTAACCTTTCCCTCTTACTAGAAGCGCCACCTCTTTCCCTACTAGAAAATCGACCCCCTTTCCCCAACTAGAAAGCTTTCCCATATCGCTATTTGTCACAATGTCCCATGCTAATATTTTCATCTTTTCCTGCAAAGCAGAATTACTTTCCGGTATCCCAAGTGGATCATTGTCGATTGTCCAGCATTCCATTCCTCTAGTCTCCTACTGTTCTCGTGCTGATTCATTCATACAATCGATTGAATAGCTTAAGCACCCATAGTTTTGATCATACGCTGTTATACGAATGTACAGGGACAATATTTCCGCTTTTGTAAGAATTACCCATCCGGTCAGTCAATTCGCTTCATCCTAGCCTTACTAGCCACACTCGGTAATCTGACTTTTCCCATCCACCATCCCTGCATTATTCACCGCAATATGTTGTACCTTTGAATAGTTTCACATAGTAGTTGAGAAGTGTTATTACCATAAATGTATCTAATATTTGCTTCCTGTGTTGTGCGATAATAATATTTTTTTAAAGTCCAATTTATCCAAGAACACATTTACAAGTATGAGTATTAGGGGATGAGTAATTAGCGATTAGTGGAGGGAACCGTGTTTTGCCTTGTCAATTTTATTGCACTCTTCGACTGAAAGTATCGGCTCATGATGGCCACTGAATGTGAGCCGACGATTGGGGAGATCAATGACACATCCATGACTGGAATAAGAGAGAATGGAAGGGGAAGAAGGGATGGATGCTTACCACAGCATGACATCCAACCCGAGAATGAAATGGTTACTCATAGTCCCATCACTGGGTAGAATGATGGCTGACACAGCAATCGAACCCATCGAGAGCTGAACTATACTCGTGAAAGGGTAAGTATGCATTATGCCATCTACCTGATAGTCGATGCCGAATACCTTGCCAAGAGGACGAGTCTTTCCGCCCACTCCCATTACTGCGGCGATACTAGGATGGAATAAAGTTATACAATATTCTAGATACCCACAATAATATTTACCCCATTCTATGATCGATGAAGTCCATGAGACCCAATTTCTGAGCCAGGGACGAGTGCATTACAGTAGTTTGAGCACCAGAAAAGAAGGGACGTTAACGTAGTAATTAAAGAAGAACACACCGGTATCGATCATTGCTGCTACTTCGTGCCCATTGATGAGACCTCTGATGTATAGAGTCTGGAATGGCATGCTACACAATCTGAGCGTCATTGATTTCTTACCGAGGGCGGAGTTAGCAGTTCAGGGGTGTGGTTCATCGTGTATTCCAATCGCTCGTCCAGAGATTTCTGATCACACACAGTCCAATAAGGAAACAATATAGGATCGCACCATTTTTTGCTGCTGCTGGTCACTCCATTTCTGATACACGAGCATGAACCCACCGAGGTCATCGGGATGGGAGAGGACAAATCGGAAAATGGGAGGGGCACCGAAACTGGTGTGAGCCAGGTACTGAAATCAAGTTGACCTACCGTAAGAAAATGTTATCACTCACATTTCTATCGTTTTTCAATTTAACAAAGTCGTCTCGGCACTTCGCAGATTTCAGTGATTCGATCAACTTCTCTCCCGGATTCCTAGTTACGACAATTGAGCGGATCTAAAAAAGAGAGAGAAATTCGAGCCAATAGAAGAGAGATTCACCAAATTGTTCATCTTATCTCCCAACGGAGGCAATTCGAAGTGAGTCTCCTCGTAATTGGTCTTCTCGATGGAGATCAATTCACCATCTTCAGCGCCTATCGTCTAAAAATAGGGATGATTAACCATGTGTTCACGAAGGACTCGCCTGGACAGTTACGATATTGAGATCCGCCTTGGATAATCTCCATTCCAGGTTCTTGCAAGCAACAATCGTTCCGAAATCGGGCCAGTTGTTGATGGGAAGACCAGCCAGGATATGTGCGATAGGTGACTCTCGAGCACACTCTATGGGGAAAGAATTCTTCTCGATATCGATCAGCAACCGCATCCTCGCAGTGCTGAAGTGACGAATGAAAGAGGCGAATTAGTACAAAGGAGGAGGAAAATAGAAAATCAATTTAATATTTCTACAGTACATAGCGCACAATTCCGACCTTTAGGAAGTGGCAGAAACAGAGAATAATTTATTTAATTTATTTAATTGCGTGTTAACTAGTTTAATTATTACTTAAAATTAGTAAATTTGCATATAAAAACAGACGCGATTTGGTGAATGATGACTGACCGCTAGTATTGGTGTGCGGACACGCGTCGCGTGCCGCGGTTTTTGACCACCTAGTTTCTCAATTTTAACTATTTAATGATATTTTACGTCAATTTTCGGCGGAATCATGTCCCCTAGTGCTTCGTTTCAGAATGAAGAACCGGTACACGACTCTGGATGTCGTTGCGGCTGTACACGACCTGAAGCAATACATTGGAATGAGGGTGAACAATGTATACGATGTTAATTCGAAGACGTATCTCATAAAATTGCAAAAGTGAGTCAAATTTTCTTCTTTACCACTCACAGCCTGCTTAAGGCCAGAGAAGAAAGCCGTGATCTTGTTCGAATCCGGTCTGCACATCTTATCAACTGGTCACGATTGGGAGAAGAGTCAGTTTCCCTCCTCATTCTCGATGAAACTGAGGAAGCACATCAAGAATCGTCGATTAGAATGTGCGGATCAGGTTAGTTCTTATTCCTCAGTTCTCCTGAAGTTGATTCTTGTCGAGGTTGGCGTGGATCGAGTCGTTGATCTCGGATTCGGCGACGAGCTATCACGAGTGCACGTTATTGTCGAGTTGTACGATCGAGGAAACATCCTTCTCACCGATCAAGACTACACCATCCTCAACATTCTCCGTCCTCGCACCGATAAGGACACCGACGTAAAGTTTGCTGTGAGGAATAGGTGAAAATAAAATGATAATGTATGATAGATGAGCTGCCAATTCCAGGTATCCTATTGAGAACGCTCGCAAAGAGACCTCCTTACCATCAGACGGTCAACTGACTGAAGCTGTGACATCTGCAGCCATGAATGTACAGGTAATCAATAATTAATATTGTATAATTGATATATTTCTATCTGACCTGAAATCTTTCCATTCTCCCGTTATTCAGGCTCGTAGAATGCTCTCCCCAATGGTTCCCTTCGGAGGAGCACTTATTGAACACGCCCTGGTTGCAAATGGATTTCCAAAGGAAATTAATGTGAGCAAAAATAATGTGTGGAGTTGATGTTGACACTGTAAACAGTCTTCTTCCAGATGAACAATCTGGGAGTAACAGTGGAGGAGCGAGTGAGAAAGCTGAGGAGCGTTATTACTGAGTGCGCCAAGGTGATGACTTCCCATTATAATTATGCCACTTCAAATTTGTTTTATTAGTGTTTTAGGTGTACGAACGAATTCACGAATCGACATGTCACGGTTTCATTACATTCAAGACCGAGCAGAGCCCAAGTGGAGATACCATTGAAAGCTTCATCGTGAGAAATACTGTAACTCTCAATAACAATTGATTGTTACCTAGGACTACCATCCCTATCACTTCGCACAATGCACTGAAGAAACGACGAAGAAGTTCGAGTCCTTCAGCGAAGCTGTCGACGAGTTCTTGTCCAAGGTGAGATTGCTAACATGGGAATGGTAGGAACTCACATTCTCCATGAAATTGTCATGGTACACTAAGTTGATCATGTATGTAGAGCAGAGGTCGAATACCTATGTCATCAACGCATTGAAAAGTGGTCTGATTTTCGAATCTGTAAGTCACCACCCTCTAAAAGGGGTGTGCTTTTCGAAAAAGTCCTTTCCTCTCCATTCAAAAGTGGTCTGCTTTTTGAAATTTTCTCATCTCATCCTTCAAAAAGTGGTATGCTTGTGTCATTTTTGACACACTTTTCGAACCCTGATGTAGAGACGATAATGTAACCAATCAATTATCGATTGCAGATGACCACCCAGAAGGCGGATCAGCGAGCACTCAATATCGAGAGAGAAGCAATGAAGAAGTTGGAGAATGTGAAGAAAGATCAGGAAGGACGAGTAGAGGAATTGGACAAGAGTCAAGAAAAGTTGAAGAGAGTCGCCGAACTAATCATCCAGAATGAGGTGAGATCTATATGCATTACATCGATATACCACTCATTTTACAGGCTGATGTGGATCAAGCCCGGAAGATCATCCTGTCCGCGCTCGCCCATCAAGTGTCTTGGGACAGAATCGGGGAGATGTGCAGGTACGCTAGACTACGGTATCGATCGATTAGAGGGCTACCGTGCGCAGGGAGGCAGCACGCCAGGGAGACAGGGTGGCATCGAAGATTGTGCAGCTGAAGTTG
This sequence comes from Pristionchus maxplancki, assembly GCA_900490775.1. Lineage (NCBI taxonomy): Eukaryota > Metazoa > Nematoda > Chromadorea > Rhabditida > Neodiplogasteridae > Pristionchus > Pristionchus maxplancki. Next base: position 179,968 of record LS541009.1, read on the forward strand.
GACACAAACCACATCGTGATGAGACTGACTGATCAGTATTTGGATGAATACGAGGATGAGGAGGGCGAGAATGAACCGTGCGTATTTTTTGTTGTTTATTTATTTTGTTTTTGTATTTTTTTACAATCGGATGTCTGATAGTTTTTGCGTTTTACACTTACGATATACCTTGCCGTGTAGCATACCGTATCTACTTTCAGGGTAGAGGTGCCGATCGATCTGGCCCTGAATGCTTTCCAAAACAGCAAGAAGCTGTTCGATGCGAAGAAAGCAGCGGGGAAGAAGAAGGAGAAAACGATCCAGTCGAGTATCAAAGCATTAAAGAGTGCGGAGGCAAAGGCCAAAGCCACTCTGGAGACGGTGAGCCGATTTGGCATTATTTTCTTATTCTTGAGAACATCATTCGTTTGACTAAATCCGATCTGATCAGGTTCGAGTTCGCAAGGATCTTGCAAAGACTCGCAAACCGATGTGGTTCGAAAAATTTCTCTGGTTTGTGTCGAGAGATGGACTCATCTGTGTGGCAGGCAGAGATGCACAGCAGAACGAACTACTGGTCAAGAAGTGAGCGATTTATCTTTATCATACTTTCTTGATTGAGAGGTTGTCCAATTCGTCGCCAGTCAGTTTTGTGAATGAATGAATCTGCAGATACCTCCGCACAGACGACGTCTACGTGCATGCTGATGTGAGGGGAGCGGCGTCAGTGGTTATCAGGTGAGCGTGACTTACCATTTTCGATTTGCACTTTCTGCATCATATATTCTGACACTTTGTGGTTTTGTTCATACGGAGTTTGTTGAGGAACGTGCCCGGAGGGAGTGAGATTCCGCCGAAAACCCTGACAGAGGCAGCCCAGATGGCAGTCTGCTACTCGAATGCATGGGATGCCAAGGTGGTAGCATCCGCCTGGTGGGTCAACAAGAGTCAGGTGAGGAATGGTTACTGTTATTGATCGATTTCTTCAAATTACTTTGTTGTTGTTGTTGTTGTTGTTTAGGCTTGTTATATTGCAGGTATCCCGCACAGCTCCCACCGGAGAGTACCTCACTCCGGGCAGTTTCATGATCAGAGGAAAGAAGAACTTCATGCCGGCGTCCCAACTGATCATGGGTCTGGGCATTCTGTTCAAGTTGGACGAGGAGAGTGTGGAGAAGAGAAGAGAGGAGAAGAAGAGGAAGGAAGAGGAGAGAGGAGGAGAGCCAGAGAAGGAAGACAAGGAAGAGAAGGTGAGCGCAGATACTGTAGAAGAGAGAGAGGGAACAGATAATATTGTAGGCAGAAGAAGAGGATGAGGAAGGAGATGAAGTGGAAGTGGAAGATAGTGATGGTGAAGAGGAGAATGGAGATGAGAAGGAGGAAGAGTTCCCGGATGTCCAGGTATGCGATTCATTCTCATTCTCACACCATTCATGTTTATTCAGCTGGACTAGAGTTGCTAAAGCTCGCTTTCGCTATTTTTTTTTGCATTTTTTGTTATTTTAAAGTATTGTAACGAGAATATTACAGGTGCCCCTCACGTCTCTTTCCGTCGGAACAAAGGGAGAGGAGGAGTACTCGATCATCAACGTTGGACCGGCACAGAGGAGTTGGCTGAGTCAGAAGGAAATTGCGGAGAAAATAGCGAGAGAAAAGGCGGAGAAAGAGAGGATTGAGAGGGAGAGAAAGGAGAAGGTACGCATATTATTTATTCTGAAGGGATGATTGTAAGTTCAGGAGAAGGAAGCGAAGCAATCGAAGCCGCGAACTAAGAGGGAGAAACACAAAATGGAGAAGATCAAGCAGAAGTATGGAGATCAAGATGAGGAGGAGAGGGAATTGAGGATGATGGCACTTGGAAGCAGAGGTGAGAAGAGAGGAGTGAACATACATTTTAGTACCTACCGGGCCGGTTTCAGACCACTATATATTTTGTCATTTTGGAAGCGAAAAATAGCGATTTTGGGGATTTTTACGTATTTACCGGTTTCAGACCACTATATATTTTGTCATTTTACAAGCGAAAAATAGTCGAAAAAAAGCAATATAAGCGAAAAATAGCGATTTTGGGGATTTTTACGTATTTACCGGTTTCAGACCACTATATAATTTTCATCCCCGGTTGGTAATGAAAATGTATGGGAGTGAACTATGATGAAGGATATGTTCAGGCAAAAAGGTTGAGGAGCCAAAGGAAGAACCGAAGAAAGTGGAAGAGAAGGTGGAGAGGGCACCCCGACCACCCAGAGAAGAGAAGGAAAAGAAGATTGAAGAGGAGGATGAAGAGGACGAAAAGGAGGAGAACAGTGATGAAGCCAATCTATTAGAGACTGTGAGGAATACTGTAGCTGATAGCATGATTATTGATTGATTTAAGCTGACTGGCAATCCCACCCCAGAAGATACTCTACTGTACGCAGTTGTGGTTGTCGCCCCATATCAGGTAGGTCGAGGAGAGGGATTGGGTAGTGATGATGCAATGGCAGGTGCTGAGTGACTACAAGTACAAGGTGAAGCTCATTCCTGGTACGGGCAAGAGAGGCAAAGCTGCCAAGAGTGCCATCGAATTGTTTATGGTTGGTTCTATTTTCATTTATTATTCCGTTATTGTTTTTAAAATGCTCTTGACGTGTGCTATTTTTTCCGAGGAATGTGAATATGTGCTGTAATCGTATCGCACATACAAAATGAACTTCATAAATTGAAGTCACTGAGACAATGGTTTAATGGCTTTGCAGCGATCGAAGAAGGGTTCTCCCCGAGAGGAGAGTCTATTGAAGTCTCTAGTGGGAGACGAGGCTGCAGCCAGGAATATCCCTGGAAAGGTCAAAGTCAGCGCCCCCAATCTGCATGCCAAATAGTTATTTATGAGAGAGAATTTATCATAATATATTCGATTGTTACTCGTTTGTAGGGATTATTTCGGTTGTTGTACTGTTTCTGACGATTTCATATCGTGACTGATGTCTGTATTACCCCGTGAGCATACCGGTATGCTTGGAATAAATGTTTAATATTTTTCTGAATGGATATGAAATTCGATCGGTTTGAATCCGTAATTGGCTATCTACAGCCTATTTCCTGCTGAGTAATTTTCATCTTTGGACTTCTATCTTCTTTGTTGTTTCATCCACCACATCGTCTTTCTCAAGAGTCTCGATTATTGCTTCGATTCTATTCTCTAGCCCACTCATCTTTCCTTTCCTTCTTCTTTTCATCTTGTCTTCATTAATTAGTCTCTTTAATCTGCATCCTGCATCAGACAGCCGCAATAAGAGACAACTCGCGAGGAGAAGGGGAAAGAGGGAGGGGAGAAGGACAACTCAAGTGGATTCATATGCATACGCGTCGATTGGTAAGTGATGAGTGCCGGTTGGTCGATGGATGGACAAGGGGGGAGAGAGGTGATCTACTCGAGAAATGAGACCATTATTGAAAGAGTGAGAGACGATGATTGAGCAAACGAGAGCAGTAATAAGTGAGTAAGGATGGCAATTTGAGAGGATGGCGAGTGACGGTAACAAGAGAGAATCAACAAAAACGAGATAACTAGCGATGGGACTGTGAGGTAGATTAATATCACGTGGGAGTAGAGAGATCATGAGGCACTCGAGGATTGGTGTCCTGTAATCGGAGAAGGGTCGGAATATCGATCTGCGTCGAACGATGACCCTCGACGATGTCTCCTGAAGGGAAACATACTGTAATGAAAGGGTACTGTAGCCGACTAACCGATGTCAACAAGGATGGAATCTCGTTCCATATGAAGAGAATCGCGTGCCATGAGGAGAGAGACGAGTTGGGCATTCGTGGCTGAAGAGAGGGAAGAACAGTGATTGCGGAAGGAAGCAAATGGACGACAACAAGAGACTATTCGAGGGATGACAGTTAGAATACAGTATTCTGCAGTGCTCACCCTCGATTCGATCCTCCAATCCCTCGTGGATCTCTCTGAGTGAGTGGATGGTCATCTTGGAAAGGAGGTGTCGAGAGTGTCTCCTCCTCTCGCCTTCTCGCATTTTCCTGTCCTCCCTCAACTCATCCACTGTTCGTTTGCCTTCGGTTGAAGCAACGGACCGAACGGCGATGGTCTCAGCACGAAGGAGATCCTCCCGTTCTTCTGAATGGGTTACGGTAGGGATGGTATGATTGAATGACTAGACTGTGTACAGCCTCCGTTTTCAATGCTGTTCTATGACCCTAGAGCCAGAGTTAAAAAGGTACCCTCGACATAAGGTATGGATCCGTGGTCTAGTGGTCTAAGGCGCACGCAAGGTATGATCATGAGGGGGGTAGTTCGAATCCCGCCCGCTGCAAACACTTTTGCCGAGCTTTGCCAAGATTTTAGGAGTTCAGAAAGTGCTTGGAAAAAATTCGGCAAAGGTTGGCAAAAAAGTTAGCTGGTGGTAGGATTCGAACCAACGACCTCGCGATCATACCTTGTGTGCGCCTTAGACCACTCGGCCATGAAATCTTGGCTACCCTTTTTAACTCTGCCTAGAGCGCGTTGATTGTTTGGGTGCTGCAGCCTAATCCCTCCTCTCTGAATAGTGAGTGTCATCCGGAAGAGAGGGTGGACTCCTTCCCTTCCTCCCCCTTCCCCCTCTCCCTTCCACCAGTCGCATCACTCACTGCCCTAATCAGGCTGCAAGCGGGAGAGACTGAAGGCATTAGGAGTCAGCCACTTTTCATTGAATTCCTAGAAGGCAACTCGTAAATTTGACCCCGTAAGAAGCGCGTTTGAGACCCGTAAGTGGGAGACCTTGTGGTTAGAGTATCTTGAAGAAAGGAACTGACCAGGAGTCAACCTCTTTCCACTGATGGCCGATCTTCGAAGGAATCGAGCTCGAGCTGCAGCTTCCTTGAAGTCAGGTACGGATTTGGAGGAGGGAAAGGACGGAATAGCTGAGTCATCCTCCTCCTCCGATGAAGATCCACTCTCGGAGAGATCGTTCATGTAGCACACCTGATGAAAGGCGAGAAATAGGATATATCTGCACGTACAGCACCACACCACCACACTACGATGGCAACAATCGGATTGACTGGTGGTGTGATGGATGGAGTATGAAAAGAAGGAGAAGGGGGAGCGAAAATTGGCTGAGAGACCCCTTGTCCCCATGAATGTTACTGAGAAGAGATGTGATTTGGACGGACAGAAGGAAAGGGAAATGGATGAAGAGGAGGGAGAAAGGGAGTACCTGTAGATGGGATGAAGCCACTTGTAGACGCTTCCCGAGAGTGGACTTGAGAGGACGACCAGAGGGAAGGAAAGAGGAAGGAGAGACAGAGGAGGTGGACGGATGAGTGTCGATCTCCATTGCGAGACGACGACGAACCTGGAAGAGAGAAGATGGATTTATCCCATGATGTGGATGAGGAGGGGCTGATGAGATTAGAGCATCAAGGAGAGAGATGGAGGATGCTCTAATGGATTCAATGAGGTGTTACTTCCCCCGAGGAATGATGTGAGAAGCTATATTGAGCACCAGACGATGTTTTCTACGAGGATTATACTGATGGAAATACAGTACCACTCTTCTCCTAATTGGTTGTAAAATACCTCACCTCTTCTCCCAGTCTTCGTCTTGCTTCTTCCTTCTCGCTCGCCTTCGACTGCGCTAGTTTCTGTTCGAGCGAAGAGAAGTCGATGGCAGGAAGGGAAGTATCCAATTGACTGATCTCTCTGTCGATTGATTCGCGAATGGGATGGGAGAGATGACGAGACTGGAATGAAAGAAGGATGGAAGAAGGAAGAGGACTGCACTAGGAAGGAGGAGGAGGAGGTCAATGGAATTGGAAGAGCGAATCAGACGCCAATTTGTGTGTGAGAAGGGAGGAAGAGGACTTACGGGAAGAGTATGAAGGGAGAGCGAGGTTGGAATGGACGGACGAATGTCCTCTTCGGAGACTGAGGAGGTTGAAGCCATCTCGAAGGACGATGAAGAACATGATGTGCTGAAAAATGAGAAGTTATTTATTGGAGTACTGTAGTGTATAATGGATACTGTAAGAATGCAGAACTCACCTTGCCGAGATGGAATGGGAAGAGGAATGGGAGAGGACAGGAGAATGCGAACCACGAAGGGGGATGAGACTCTCGAGTGACGATGCATGGGAGACCTGATCTTCCCCTTCCGAGAGAGTGGAAGGATCAGAGAGATGCAAGAGAGATACGAGATCAACCATCTGAGACGATGAAGAGACGAAGGAGTCGTTGTTGTTGAGTTCAGAAGAGGGGGGAGTATGAGGGAAGGGAGGAGCGGGAGGAGGAGGAGGATGGAGGGAGGAAGGAGGAAGAAGGGATGAAAGGACGACTGAAGAGGGAGGAGAGACCATCGTGGATTCTGAAAGGAGAGAAGGAATCAGTTATGAGATAGGGGTGAGGAGGGAGAAGGAACGAGGTGGAGAGGTCGAAAAGATGATGGATGGAAGCATGGAATGAATAGAACCATGGGATGGGAATTCAACTTGTTGATCAAAGAAGAGTTGGGAAGATATGAAGAATGGATTGTGTAATGGATGAGGGGGGGGATGGGAGGAGGAGAAGGGAACCGAAGAAGTAAGGAGATAATGTATCTAGCTAGGGGAGAAGAAAGAAGACAATTAGGAGCGTGAAAGAAGGAGAAAGAGGAGCGGATAAGTGGTGATTATGAGGAGACGATCGAAGAACGGCTGTGTGAGGTCTGCACGTAGAAAGTATAGTGGAAGGGCCGTATAGGGAAAGATCTTTGAGGGGAGGAGATAATGGGGTGGTGAAGGGACGTGTTATGTAATCGGAGATGAAGGTGGAGAGAAGGAAAGTTGAGGATCAGTCGTGTCATATCCATGAGGGAGTGAGAAAACAAGAAGAGAGTAGTTTCATATTTGAGTGGCCCCGTGTGAGGGGAGGGGGGGGGGAGTGAGTAGAGATGAGATAAGAGAGAAGGAAGTTGATAGTGAGGAGTGATAGTGGAGTGGGAGATGGAAGGAAGGGGGGGGGGTGGAGGTATGCCGTACTCTTACCCCTTACTCCTTCTCTCCTTCCTTCCCCTTCTTCCGCTACTCCCGTTCAAGAGTGAGTGTGTCAACATGGCACAAAGGATAGGATGGAGATAGATGGAGGGAGGACGAAGCCAGAATGGGGCCAGGGGGAAGGAAGTAGAGAGGTATTTGATCGCACTTTTTTCTTTGAGTTCTTCCCATTTTCCTAAGCAATTTTATTAAAGGGGGAGGGGGTATTACAATAGGGCTAAATCCAGATTCGCAACCTACCGTGATTAGTGGCGAGAAAAAGATGGGAAAGCGATCAATTGAAGAGGCAGATGAGAAGTGTGAATCGAGGATGAAATGAGATATGCAAGTGTGAAGAGAAGAGATGGAAGCAAGGTGGATGACATGAGGGAGGGGGGGGGGGAGAGAGTCATGCCAGACCGGGTGGACTGCCAATCAATCGTGGTCACTCGAGGGAGGAGAGTGGTCGGGTGGAGGGAGGAGAGGGAGAGGAGAGTGATTGGGGGGGGGGGGATAAGATGGAACACGGAGATCAAACAAGAATGTCTTCCCGACCTTCGTTCTCAGAGGGAAAAGTTGATTGAAGATATGGATTGATAGAGTAGATGAAAGTTGATCAATCAGAGTAAAGATCGAGATTGAAGCTGGCAGAGGAGAGGGAATGGAGGGATTAAGGAGGGGCCGAGACGAGATTGGATCAATTATAAGAGCGAGAAAGAGGGATAATTAATGAGGAAGTGAATGGAGAATTGAGTGAATAATTTATAAGAGAAGGGAGGGAGAGGGATAGATCTAAGAACTTTTATGGGGATGAAAATTGAGATGTATGGAAGGAAGAAAAAGGGATGGAGGGTCGATTAAAACGCCGTATGAATTTCTTCCTCAGAGAATGAAAAGAGACGGTCGTTCTATTATGCATTGCATAGCTACGGGAATTGGATTCGGTTGTTACTCCCATCTCTTCTCTCCACGCTTCCTCTCTTCTCTATTTCTCTCTTAGTTTTCTTCGTCTTCTCTTTTCTCCGTGAATCCTTCTCAATATTGTTGTAGGTCTCTTTTCTTCTCCCTCTCCCTATCCCTCTTTCTCTGCTCTCTCTTCATCTCTCATGCTCTCTAGTGAAGATACAGGGACGTCTCCCCGAAATCTTATTCAGTCGTATAGAAACGGGGCGGAAGTGAAAAAAGGAGAAAGACAGTTGCATCATCACAGTGAAATATTGCAGGAATGAGCGCGGAAGGATTGACGCTGTTCGCCCGTTTGGAAGAGGAAGAAGAGAATGAGGCAGCACAACAGTCATCGACCATACTCGGATCGATATTCAAAGGTACGGTAGATCTGGAGCTATTTAGAGAAACGATAATAATGGGTGGGAAAGGTATGACCTGACATTTACCCCATGGCATTTTATAAGGAATCGTGTGATATTTGAGAGTGAGAAAGAAGGGCGAATGGGTGGGAAAAGGAGTGAATGGGAGTATAGTGAATACAGAGGAAAAAGGAGTAGGATGACTAGAGTACGGATTATACTGAACGGATGAAGGGATCAGAAGGGTGAAGGAGGGAGGGAGGGAGGGATGGGCGGTGCATGATGATCCGTATTAGTGCAGTCGGTGAACATCGGTTTAAATTGTGTAAAGACATGCGTAACACTGCTGTTCTAATTGCAGGATGGTTCAAGGGTGGTGAGCAGCCTTCTCCTACAGTGCTCGGAGTATCGGGAGAGGGGAGGGGAGTGGTGGCAGAGAATGCTGTGGATGCAGTGAAGGAGGAAGAGGAACGAGGAAGGAATTCGCCCGGAGGAACGAGTGTCACTAGTCAGAGTGAGTTGATGAGGAACATATTGAATAGGCTTAGCTATTAGGCTATATGGGGACTGTTGTAAAAATGGGGAAACGAGAGGTATTTAACAAGGATTCGGAGGAACAAAGTGAAGGAGAGAATGGAGGGAGGAAAGAAGAGAAGGAGGTGAAAAATGAGAGGTCCATGTCCATTTCGAGAGCGATGGGAAGAAGGGGGAACCCTCCCCGCCCGTCGTAGAGATGGATGTAGGAGGATGTGCAAGGGGAGGGGAGGAGAGACCTTCCACCCCTCTCAAGGGACAATTTACCCCCCCCCCCCCCTCCCTCTCGACTTCCCATCGAAGATCTGAGAGTGGAGGATGGAGAGATAATGAGAACGAAGAAGAGATAGAGTGTTTGGGAGGAGAAAAGTGGTTCTCGAATTGAGTTAGGAGTGCCAAGGGCACTAATTGGAGAAGAGGGGGAAGCATGAGATGAGGTAGACGGGAAAATAGTCTCTTATTTCGGAGTCCTTTGGATGAATGAGGGAGGAGGGGAGGAGGAGAAGGAGGGAGGAAAGAAGTGCATTCATTGCAGATGAGAGGAAGATCTCTGCTACGTCGACTAGCAGAAGTGCGGTTGGAAGTCTGTTCGGGAGATGGGGAGACGGCAGGGACGGAGGATTGATCGACTATAACAGGTGGGAAGTACGGCAGGGTACGGTAGTAGATGGATCGATGGTTTCAGATCGGACCACCGTCAGTACTGGATGCCCGACTCGACAGGTCGCGTGTGTTACCAGTGCGAGGCAAAGTTCTCGACGGTGAGAAGACGACACCACTGTCGACTGTGTGGCAGGATATTCTGCAGCAAGTGCTGCTCCCATCGAGTCAATGGAGCGCACTTTGGTGAGGGGATCAAGAGTGGCAAGGGGAATCGAATAGGTTCAATGCTAAATTGGGTGTCTGCAGGCATAATTTGTGCTACATTGTACTATTTTATAGCAAAACGGGTGGGCTGAGCTACAAAATCTGATTTGAACAATGGAGAATGGAGTGTATAGGAGATTTTGTGCAGGTGAATTAGAAAATGAGAATGATTGTGGATTAATGGAAAGACTCGGCCGAGACTGCATGATGAGAGATGCATGGTTATTAAGTATATGTGGAAGCATAAATACAACGAGAGACAATGGGCGATGGAGTGAGAATGAGACGGGAGGAGATGGAGGCCAATTGGGGGGAAATGTCATGGGAGAGGAAGGAGAAGGAAGAGAAGAGAACACTGACTCGTCTTCGAGCTCCCAGAATAGGAAACCTCATTTGATGTGATAGAGGAGACACCGAGATGAAGAATTTGAATCCATCCGTATTTCCCATTTAATCCGCATTTTCCTTATGAACACGTATAAATATTATTACGGCATGATAAACGGGGTAGGTAGTGGGAAGGTTTGAAATGTTATCGAGTCTAGAATGATTAACGACTATACAATTCACGCATCGGAAAGGTTGTGGGAAGGGAATTAGACAAGTTGCAGCGATGGGAGAGGACAGAAGTCTATTAGGATGAGAGAGAGGAGGGGGGGAGGAAAGTGAAGAAGCATGGGGAGGAGATGGAGGCATCGCAAGAAGAGAATGGAAGACAGGTGAAATAGAGAGTGGATGTTGCGTAGTGGAGAAGAGTGGAAGAAGTGGAGACAAGAAAGAGAGAAAGATAGGAAGAAGAAGGAAGAGGAGAGGAGGGGAGGAAAGAAACAGATGCAGGTTATCCCACTGCTTCCCTTTCCTCTCTCCCTTCCCCCCTTCTCCTCCCCTCATCCATCTCGACTCTCCCTTGTGTCTCTTCTGGTTAGAAAATGGCCCATCCTCCCTGTCCTCTTCCTCTTCGAGAATGGGCTAACACGATTCCGTCCGCTCGTCCCCTCATTACCCCCTTTCTTCAGATGAGGAAAGAAGGGAGGAACTGATGTAGACAAAGAGAGTAACAATGAAGTGATGTAATTGCAGTCTCTTGCAGGGTACACGGGGGAACTGCGACTGTGCAACTACTGTGTGCGCACAGTGCACGAGTATCTGCCAGGAGGAGGAGAGGGCGGAGAGGGCCCATCCAATGGAATACCAGTCAAGGAATCGCCCCAGGGAACGAGGAAGAAGAGTCTCGTACCCATCTCTACCGTATCCGCAGGCAGTCTCAATTGGAGCGAGACGGCCACTCAGAGGTTCGCTAGAGAACGGGTTACGGTAGGTACGGTTACATTTTTCAGCTTCGAGCAAAGTCGAGCGGCGAGTCAGACCCAGGCACTAAATGTGGCTGACTTGTGCCATCTGCAGGGAAGTGGAAGGAGGGAGGAGGAGAGGAGGAACTCGCATGGTAAGGGGGTCAATATATTTGCAATGTCATCGGCTCACAATATTTTTTTGCTCGCAAAATAAAGCATTGTGTTGTGGAAGATGATGTGATGGTGAATATTGCAGCGGAAGTGTCAACGGGCGAGGAGGAGGAGAGTGGGCCGGATTGGGTACGAGAGATGGACATGACGAAGGGAGCGAGGGAATCGTGGAATGTGGGAGCAGTGAGTAGGAGCAGTGATGAGAAGGAGAAGAATGGAGAGGAGGAGAGGATACCATCCCTTGCCCCACTCAGTCCGTCCAAAAGAGGAGATACTGCGGCTGTGGGAGGACTGGAACTGGATAGAGAGGTTGCTGAGATCGAGGGGGTGGGGGAGGGCAACTGATGATTGCAGTACAAGCCTCGGAAGGTGGAGGGAGATGACACCGAGAAGGAGTTTGAGAGGAAGGCTGAGCGATTGCTGGATTATCTCTTCAAGCGGGAGGGAATCAGCAGGGAAAGGCACTGTCACAATGAATAGGGTCAGAATCTGAAATATGGAATGTTGTAGATGGCGCGACATAGTGTGGAGCACGAGTCGATCGATGGCTGCAACCGTAGTGGTGGATGTAAGGAGTAGAAAGGATGCCATGAACATTCTCAACTACGTCCACATTAAAAAGTTGTGCACACCCGAGGATGTCGTGCATGCGGAGGTTTCATTATTTTCGAAATTCCGTAATCAAAGGAGGAACTAATTCTCGCAGGTGGTCCAGGGAGTAGTCTGCAGTCAGTCGGTGACGCACTGCGATGGAATGACCGAGATGCGAGACGCGAGTGTCATGCTGGTAGCAGGTAGATCAAGGATAGGAGGTATCGATTGATCATTGATCGTATCCACAGGCTCGATCGAGTACGAACGAGGACCGGGCAGACTGGCGACGCTCGAGCCAATTCTAGCACAGGAGGGACAGTTTCTCGCAAAGCAGGTATATTGAAGGCGTACAATAGATTTTTGGATGGATCATAAACAGGTGGAGCGGATCCTCTCGCGTCGTCCGTCTGTGCTGCTCGTGGAGAAGGGTGCATCAAGGACTGCAGTTGAGGTATACGGTAGCTTGAGGACACGGTATCAATCGATAATCTATTTAGTTACTGCACAAGGCGGGCGTGCGTACTGTAGTGAACGTGAAGGAGGGTGTGCTGATGAGAGTGGCGCGAAGCACGGGAGCTGATGTGCTGCCCAGTAGTGATGCCCAACTGATACAGCAGAATATTGGTGAGACGAATCGATAAATGATTTCAAAAGGTGGTGATTTGGGCATGATTGAATGTAGTTGATTGTAGGCTTCGCGCCAGTGTTTGCGCAACGTCTCGTGCGACTCCGAGGAGGAGCCAGGAAGAGTCTGGTGATACTGGATGAGTGCCCGCCGGATAGGGGATGCTCCATCCTACTCTACTCGAGGAGCAGAAAGGAGTTGATCGCAGTGAAGAAGGTACTGCTTTATTCGATTCGAAAGTGACCGATGAGGCTGATTAGATGCTGCAAACGATGATCCTCCTGCTGTACTCGATGGACCTCGAACGGGCGTATCTCAAGCTATTCAATGTCCGTCTAGAGTATCGCTGCTCGGCCTGTGAAGTATGCGAGACAAGAAGGAGGAATATCGATCACGAGGGAGAGAAGGTACGATAGAGGAGAGGCATCGAGAAGTGAATGGATTGATTGCAGAGTGGACTGGAGAAGGCACTGGACTCTTCAGTGCTGTCCATCTCTCCATTCATCGATGTAGAACCTCCCTTCCTCGAAACGAGCAAGTGCGTTCTCTCCAACATGATCTCTGATCAATCGATAATTGCAGGGGTAGATCGTGCTCCCTACTTGAGTACTTCAAGCAGCCACTCTATCCGTTCGTGAGCGATGAGGAAATTGCAGCAAGGAGGATAGAAGAGGAGCAGGAGGAGGCAAAAGAGGAGGACACGGTAGGTGGATTGGGTATTGATTATTCTAGGACAATTGGAGCTGCAGTGAAATGGATACATGCACTTGCAGACCCGTCTTCCGCCCCTCCCTCGCACAGACTTTGCCCTGTCGACAGGCGTGAATGGAGACGAGGATATGGCGTACTTCAGAGCGAAGGGAGGAGTCATGTTCAGAGAGAGGATCAAGAAGAGGAACGAAAAATCACCCAAGGTCATTTGTGGAGTTTATCTTGTTTTGATAAAAAAATAAAATTCAGTCGACGGCTCCGTCTTCTCCTCGCAATCGTCGATCCGACGTCCTCGATCCGCTCTCCCATCAGAGAGTCGCCGTCCTTTTCGGATCATTCTCGCCCAAGGTAAGACGAGCCGAGTTTCCACGAGTTAATGGCTGATTATCTCTTTCAGAGTCCTAACTCGCCCTTCTTCTGCGTTCGTCCCTGGGTAGTGTCGATGCACTTTTATGGCGCCAACGACATGACGCTCGGAGAGTTCCTCACAAAGTGAGCTACCCTAATCCTTACCGTACAGTAACTCTGGCCTTCCAAGGTTCTGCTTCTCTCGTGAGTACGCCTGCCCCTCCACCAATTGCGAATTGCCGATGCTCGAGCACAGCAGGAAGCTTGTGTGTGCGAGGATTTGTGTGGAGGTGAGGGGATGCTTTTTGATCTCTGGTTACAGTAATTTTGAATAATATCACGCCGCTCACCTAAGAATCGACTCAGAATGGATGTTTCTTGACAGCGAGCTATATCATTTTCTTATTATTCGGCTCTTGAGACCGCGAATCGGCGAATAACGCGGCGTGAAATTGCTCTCCTCTTTGGATCAAAAAATAATGGTTGTTGAAAAAGAAGTTCAAAAGTTGGAATGAATGTTTTTGGCATGGAACTCAACCCTGTCCCCTCGATGTGGGAGTGCAGACATATCATTCGAATCGCCTCGACAAGATCTATCGACCTATGAAAGAAAAACAGGGGATTTTTGAGGGGATCACTCAGTTATCAACAAACGGTCAACAGGGATCGATAAAGCGTTTAAAAATAGGCCTAGTTCACGAGAAAAAAATTTTCCGATGACTTCGTTGAAGGGTTTAAAAATGCCTTTGAAGTTGGAAGACTGCATCCGACCGAGGCTGCAGTGCAGCGGGGAATAATCTCTGACACTATTCCGTTCACAGGGGGCCTCGAGGTACCTGGGAGGGTCCAAAACCATTGAAAACCCGACATCGAAATATGACTGGCTCACATTCAGATCGAATCTTAGATGAGAGGCGTGGTATGATGTACTCAGGTGACTACACAACTGATGACACCCACTTCCTCCTCATCTTCCTCCCTCGATACAATGGAGGACATAATGGCCTGGCACTACTGTCCCTCGTGCAAGGCATCCTCGCCCATGGTGACACTCGACGATCGAGTGTGGCATCTGTCTCTCGTCAGTCTATATTACAGTCAGGGATACGGTAACAGTATCGATTGACAGGGCAAGATGCTCGACTATCTCTCACACTCGTCCTTCTCCCTCGGATGCGTGTCCTCGCCTGCGGCAGCGGCTTCGTGTCAGGTAAATTACATTTAACAAATTTTAAAAAAAATATGTTTGATTCAGCACTGCTTCTTCCATGAGCACCACCACTTCTTCTCGCACGCTAACTTTGTGACGACGTTCAAAGTGACAATGGTGAGATTTGTCTCCCCAATTTGCTCCGTCTCTCCATCGTTTAGTATTGTCAGACTATTCCGCGCAGTGTTTGCCCTTGACAAAGGCGAGTAACGAGTGTGTCCCGACGAACTTTTCGCGCGCGGAATGCCCTGCAATGTGCGGAGCAGTAAATAGAGGAAGAATCCCTCTGGCATTGCTCCCATTCCTTCTCCTCCCCTCCTTTTCTTGCTTTCCCCTATTTATCCCCCGGTTGTCAGGGAGATTATCTCGGTGTGTTGGGGAATCGCGAGTGCTTATAATTTAAACTTACAACGCGTTGATAAAACATTAGCAAGTTGATGGTTTCCTCATATTTATTCTACTGGAAAGTGTCTCAATTGGATTACTATAGATCCGTCCCTTCGATGTCCACTTTTCTCCCGTCCTCTGTCGCATTGACCCCACCCTCGTTTCCCTCCAGTCAATTATCGATCGAGTCAATCGGATGGCGGCTCTGGCCAATGAGATGAAGACGTGAGCGTATCTTTCATTTATCGATTAGTTATCTATTTATTTTACGGCTACTCATTCTTGTTAAAATTTAGCTGTAAAACAGCCGCTATTTGAAATAACGCACTTTAAAAGGAATCTTTTAGAACAGCGGAAGATCGTCTGAAGGAAGGCCGGGAACTGATTGCCCAGTTCAATTCGTCCGCAGTGACCTCTCTCGAGGCACTCTTCGCCAAGACTAACCACGTTATCACGTGAGATGTTTTATATTTCGGTCGTTGGAGATGGTTGGACTTCAAGGAGCGGGAAAGGGGTGAATCGAGAAATAACTTAATATTCTTGCAGTGATCGACTGAAGATTGTGGAGGAATTGACGGGAGGGCAGGATCCGATGCCCACAAATGCCGCTCTCGCGCTAAAGGTTGTTATTTTATTTTTGACGTAAAATCGTTGTATTTCTCATGCATGAGTGAGAGAATTAGAAGTAGTCTATTATTCATTTGTCCAGGCAGAAGAGGCAGTGATGGTGATCCGTGAGGCGGCCTTCTCCCTCCTCTCTCAGTGGAATTCGGAGAGCGCCAATCTAGCAGCACTCTCGAGGACACTCAAGAAGAATGCGGGTCAGATAATTTTATCCTTAAACATTTATTTAATTTAATGTAATTTATTTTCCAATTTGGATATAGAGAATCAGTGACACACGTTTTAATTGCACCGAATTGTCTAGAGAGGTGAAGGAGTGTCTCCATCTGATCAAACTGTGTATGCTCATCCTCTCTCGTTGCAGATGAGACGGGCGTGCCTCCTCCTTTGAAGGAGTTGTTCCTCGATAGACTGGACGATCCCTTCCCCTCCTGTCTTCATCTCGGCCTTCCCCTTCCCTCTCGAGCTCCCGTCGTAGTCAGAGATCTTCAGGATTCGAGGGGCATCAAGCCCGATGTCGCGTCCATTCTCGCATACGCCCTCGCTTCACTCAACTATGAGGAAAGTGAGTGAATTTCAAGGGATCAATTTCAAATTCAGTGTTCGAAAAATATGCAAAAACCGACAAAAAAAATTTCCGAAAATTCTGGCCCGAAACGTTAAAAAGTGCTTTTACGTTGAGCTCGAAAACGACGAGTTTTCGGAACAAATGAGTTTCACCATGGAAAAGAGCTCTTCGAGTTCTATCACGCGACATTATAATCGGGCACCTTTTCCGGGAGAAATTTTTCAATTGGCATGACATTTTGACCACTGATCAAATTAAAAGAAGCGATAAGGGAATTCTTCCATATCTCCTACACCATCTATCGTCTCTTTCTATCAGGTCGTCGCAAGGCAAGAGAGGCGGCGGGAGGAGAGGAACAGGCACTGAATCTGAATGCGAGTAGTATGAATGGAGACGAGAATGCAATGAATGCGGAACACTTTGAGATTGAGTTTTCCGATTCGAGCACCAGCTACTATGTCAAGGTCAGGAGTCTGAATCATACTTGCAGGTTATTAAATAAATAAATAATTCAAATATATTTAAAGGCATACTACGCGGAGCGATTCCATCTCCTTCGTCGACTGCTGCTTCCGGAGGGAGAGACCGCCTTCATCCAGTCACTCTCGCAGGCGTATATTTGGACACCCCAGGTGGGAAATTAGATCATTGTGTCGAGGACTGAAACAATAAATTACAGGGTGGCAAATCGGGTTCCTCATTCTTCCGCACGTGCGATGGTCGATTTGTGATCAAGACCATGAGCAGGTTGGAAATATTTGATATCGTTGAAAAAAATACGAAGTACAGATTCGAAGTGCAATCGTTCGTCAAATTCGCGCCCAATTACTTCGATTACCTGAAAACTGCTGTTACTGAGAAGAAACTGACTGCATTGTGCAAGGTGAGAGAACAATAATTACCATGTAAAATTGGATATCGATTGATGACTCAATATGTCAGGTGTACGGTGTGTTCCGAGTGTGCTACAAGTTCAAGAACGGGACACAAGCAAAGATGGATGTGCTTGTGATGGAATATCTCTTCTACAAGCATAATCACACTCAGACGTGGGATCTGAAGGGATCGTTGCGGAATCGAATGGCATCCACGGGCAAGAACAGCAGTGATCTAGTGCTGTTGGATGAGAATCTCATGAAGGATCTCTGGAACAACCAAGTATGAATCAAGACGGGTCTTTAGAACTTTCTTTTTAGAACTGGTCGTTTTAGAACACAAGAATAGTTAAAATAGTTGTAAAACATTGATTCTGGAAAGACACACCCTCTATATTTTCACGATTATGCTTGAAGAACCAATGGAGAGTTTATGAGAGAAAACTGGAGTATGTGGACCTCTAGATTCCGCGTTTTTATTACTTTTCAGGAACTTTTTTTTTCTAAAAAGACCAATTCTTAAACGAGAGTTCTGAATCGGAGAAGAGTCAAGACTGAATGAAGACATCTTAATAGAGGGAAGTAATGGTCACAATTGGCAGCTCTACGTGCTTCCCCACTCGAAGGCGGCACTCAATCAAGCAATCTCGAACGACTCCCACTTCCTCAGCAGTCAACACATCATGGACTACTCTCTATTAGTGGGCGTCGATCCAGAGAGTAAGTCGGAATCAGAAATGGGAAATTCAAAGTGATAATTAAGGCGGTCAACTGGTGCTCGGCATCGTTGACTACATGCGAACGTACACTCTGGACAAGAAGCTGGAGAGTTGGGTGAAGATTGTGGCCATTCCCGGCGCCCATCTACCGACTATTCTGTCGCCTCAGGTGAGAAAAGGGGATATTTGATTGGCGTATTATTGTAAAATCAATTCTTCACCAATTCAATTTCTTTCAATTCCTATTAATTCTTACAGATGTACTGTACCCGTTTCTCCGAGGCAATTGACTCGTACTTCCCCGTTGTACCCGACCAATGGACGGGACTGGGATCAGTAGTATCCTATTGATATACCCTCCCCCTTTCTCTCCCTTACAAGGGAAGGCCGTGAAGTGTCCGTGGAGTTTCTGAACGCGGTCTCTACCATAGATATCCCATCACTTGGGATGCCCAAAACTGCTTTCCTTTTTGAGGCGAAGAGAGATAGATAAAGATGGCTTCAGAAACTCCACGGACACTTCATTACCTTCCCTTGTTAGCATTCTAGTCATATCATTCAAATTTTCAATTCAACTACTTATCGGTTCAGTTTGTAATAATATTGTATTTTCTTTGTAAATGAGAGACAGTTATAGGACGCGAATTGTACCCAATCATTCCAGATCTAGTAGTTTATGCGTTTCCTACTAATCAGAGAATGTTAAATAGTAAATAGAGTGCGGTTTGAGAGACTGTGATAGATTCGCCCGATTCACCAATGTATAGGTCAACCGGTATAAAGTTTTGCAATATTTTATTTCAATTATAAATCGTGATTTCATTCGGTTCAAGTCCGACTCTCTTTATCTGAGCGACTGTAAGACCCTGATCAGAGTCTCCTAATTGCTCTTGCAGGATCGTGAAACTTTACCAACGGTGATCAACCGTCTGTCCAGTAATGTCTCGCACAGGAGTGCAGACGCTGATGGATACCAAACCTCGTCGTAAGAAGGTGAGTCTAATCGATAATCACGACTGATCTTTGATCTATGCTCTATCTTCAGAATGAAGAAGACGAAGAGGCGGCTCGCCTGCAGGAATTGCAGCAATCCTTCGAGGAAGAGTTCGGCCAGGAAACGGATGTATTCAGGCCGAAGGCATTCATTAAGATGGATATAGTCAATGCAAACAAGAGCGGTGAGGATAATTCAAAATAAATCATGTTTTGGACCTATTTATCCTTTCTGGAAAACGCATCAGACTGGTAGAACGTTGTTTTTAGTGGGAGAGACGAAACCTTCTATCTATAAACCGGCTCTTTCGAATCCTCTGGCAGAATTGAGCAAAAAATCATCTTCGGCTTCCTCTGCTCACTTGAGGAATTCATTCGAAGATGCGAAGAGAATGGCAGCTGAGAAGGTGAGTCATTGGGCATTCATATTTGACCGTCTCGAACCAATCCCATCGCATCTCAGGAACCTACAGCAGTGACCACCCCGGAATCCCCACCCAGACCACTGAGTACCCGACACATTCTTAAACAGGCTCTTAAACAGGCTCGTCGCATGCTGGAGGACGCACACAAGGGCAAGCCTGGTCCAGCGCCCACCGTCGTCGCACCCACCACTGCCCCACCTGTGAATAGACCACCCAAGCCGGGCACTTTGAGGGCCAAGGAGATACAGAAGAGCAAGACGAGCAATCTGGATGAGTTCAAGGAGGAACTCAAGAGGTAATCTTATTAGTTCACCTGGTTTGGAGCTACACCACTACAACACTAAACTAAACGGCGGCTTCAAGTCGATGGCTTTTCAGGGTGCAGCGAGAACGCGACACTCGCAAGAACGTGCGTGATCACTTCAAGAACGATCTGGGCATGGATCAGGTGCGTGTCCCGACAAACTGTAAATGGGACTACCGTAATCCTTGAAGGCGCACATCGATCTGATGGCGCCGGCGATGGATAATCCGTACGTTGCCTCGGGCAGTTCTGCCGATATCGATGACACCTCGGCCACCACCAATCTGTACATTGGAAATTTGCCAACGAATGTGAGGCATAGAATATTGATAGTATACATTTATACCACAGCTGTATGTGGTTAACTGAGAGCATGTCAGGTAACGATGGAAGATCTGCTGGAGACCTTCGGCACTTACGGTCCACTCGCATCGGGAAAGATCCTCTATCCGAGATCGGATGATGAGAGAAAGAGGTGAGCGAAGAGGGCGTGATCGCGACTGATTGAGAGCACCTTGCAGGGATTTCCTGTGTGGCTTCGTCGCTTACATGCATAGAAAGGACTTTGACCGTGCCCTAGTACAGATGGCTGGTGAGTCCCCCTCTCTTGATAGACACCATCTTCCTCCCATTGCAGGGGCATACATTGGGGCTGAAGTGGTGAAGATCTCGTACGCTCGAAGTGTGATCATTCCACCTGTAGTGAGTCCTCTCCCTCCTCTCCCTCTTCCCCCTCAACTCTCTCGATGACCATCCTCCGATCGATCGTACCTTCCCATCCCACCTACAGTATCAAACACTTAGCCCTTCTACGTTCCACCTGACCTGGAGAAGTTATCGTTTCCCGACCCTCCGACGGGTCTTCCATTCAATGCGATGCCGAGACGGAGAGAGCTAGAGGCATACCTGGCCAAATGGAAGGAAGTGCCTCAGTTGGGAACGATGCCCGATAATGATGAGCAACTCGATGACTACAAGAAGGTATGTGCATTATCGATTGATTGAGAGAAACAAATGGATGAGTATTACGGGGTCGAGAGAGATATCGATTAACTAGGAAATCGTAGACAATAAATCTGATTCGAATATACTCCAGATGATCAAGAATGCTACGGTTCGAGTAGTGATTCCAACTGACAGGTATGATGAGAAGAGTGGAGGCACGAAAGGTGGAAGGGACGGTTCGCGGTCGAAAGGATTGCAAAGACAATCATAAATATTTATTCAAAAACGCTGGCTAATTGGATGGGTTTGGGGTAATTTTGGCCGGGAAGAAGAAGAACGATGGACTAGAGAAGCTAGATGTGGTTATGGTAGGAATGGTAGATGATTGAGTGAGATAGATAGGTAGCGGAGGCGTTACAGTAACCTGCTCTGCCTCATACATCGTATGATCGAATTCGTCGTGCGAGAGGGACCCATATACGAAGCGATGATCATGTCGAGAGAAGGACAGAATCCTCTCTTCCGGTGAGTTGATCTTTGATCTTCGCTCACTCAATCTCGTCCCATCTACAGATTCCTCTTCGACAACCACCATCCTGCCCATGTCTACTACAGATGGAAACTCTTCTCGGTACTACAGGGCGAAAGACCGCTCATTTGGAGAAAGGTACCGATTGGACGAGAAAGGAGTACGGTATGATCCCCTGATTCAGGATCGATTCCGTCTTTTCGACGAGGGTTCCTGGTGGCAGCCGCCCATTCCCCAGAATGAGCTGTTCAGGTACGATGAGATACGGTAGAGTTGAGGGCAATTATCGATTGCAGACAAATGCCCGAGTGTCTGTACCACACGGCATTCTCGGTGGCTGAGCAGAGGGCGAAGATGGGATTGGGAGCCGGTTCGAAGGAAAGAGATGATGATAGAGGAGGAAGGGATAGATCGAGGGTGAGTACGGTAGAGGAGAGAGAGACACGATATGTCCTGATTTCAGAGAGACGAGAATGATTCGCCCCGTGATGATAGAGAGAAGAAGAAGAGCAAGAGGAACTATCTGTCGAGCAAGGATAGAGATCGATTCGAGGATATGCTGAGGGGACTCGTGCCCGAGAAGGACTCCGTATGTCTTATTATTTTATTCTTTATTTTACTGCAGTATTAATTATTTAATTGCTAACTATCTCATTGTCAGGTGGGTAATGCGATGGTGTGGTGTCTTGACCATGCGACGTGGTCGAAAGAGATTGCAGAGTGTCTCTACGAGAGTCTCACCATTGATGAAACGCCTCTCCACAAGAAGGTAGACTAGTCAATGTCTCTCTCCTCTCCCTTCTCCTCTCTTTCAGATCGCTCGTCTCTATCTCATCGCTGATATCCTCGCGAATGCAGCGGTGCGAGGAGTGAAGGACGTCTTCTACTACAGAGAACACTTCCAGAAGCTCTTCCCCAAGGTGCCAAATTGCTTCCATTTATTTGGAAACGTCTCGTTTGCAGATATTCTCGGCCCTTGCCTCGTCGCTCCGTCAGATCGAAGGTCGTCTCAAGGCTGAGCAGTTCAAGCAACGAGTGATGAACTGTTTCCGTGCCTGGGAGGACGTCACTCTTTACCCGACCGATATTCTCATCCAGTGCCAGAACATATTCCTCGGGCTCATCGATTTGGACGATGTAAGCAGTCTTTACCTCAATCTCTTGCATCAATCTTATTTTCGAACAATAAACTTAAATATTTAAAACATTCAGCCGGACGACGCGAATTCGGTGGATTTGGATGGAGCGCCGATCGATGATGACGATGTGGATGGAATGCCATTAGATGGAGGAAGAGAGGAAAGAAGGGCCCTCTCTACCACATCCACCAACTGGAATACTGTGGTGAGTGATTACTGTAGTCGGAATCGATTAATCGATTCAGAAATCGGATGATGATGAGGATATGGACGGAATCCCAATGGACATGATGCCTGCTCCTGCTGTTATGAAAAGTCCCGAGAGGAAGATCGATAAAAAACCCGCATTCAAACCAATGCAATGGAGTACGGTAAGTTATTATTGATTGAGAAGGATTAAGGGAGGAATGGACTGCAGGTGCCTGATGAACCAGCATCGAAGAAGAGTAAATGGGAAGAGGAGGGAGAGGAAGAGAACGAGAAAAGAACACTCGTACCTCTCGAGGCTTCTCCCGATAGGAATGAGAAGATATTCGATGATGAAAGTGATGAGGACAAAATGTGAGTAACGGGTTTTTTGTTCTATTTTTGTTCGAGAATAAATGTTCACTATAATGTCATTTGAGGGAATCAAAGCAGTCACTCTCCAGCTCCTCAGTGATGGATGATGAAAGAAGAAGACTGATGAGAGAAGTGGAGGTGAGTGAAAAGAAGGAGAGAAGGAGGGCGAAGAATGAATGATTGCAGGTCAAAGTAATGGCACTGCAAGACGAATTCGAACAAGATGGAAGCAGTGATGTGAAGAAGAAGGTGGAGAAGTATCGATCGGAATTGATGAGGTATACGGGAGAGGAAGGAAAGAGAAGAGTGAGAGACATTGTAGGAAGATGGAGGAGAAGTTGAGTAAGGATAAGAAGAAGGAGAAGAAGAAGGAAGAAAAGAAAGAGAAGAAGAAGGATAAAGAAAAGGAGAAGGAGAAGGACAGAGGAAGAAGCAGAAGTAGAAGCAAGGAGAGGAAGAGGGACAGATCGAGAGACAGGGAAAGAGAAAAGGAAAAGGACAGAGAGAGGGAGAGGGAGAGGGACAGAAGTAAGGAGAGGAAAAGGAGTCGATCGAGAGACAGAGACAGCAGAAGAGACAGAGACAGGTGAGAAATATTTTAACCATGAGCAATGTAACCTTATTTTGTTGAAAATGAACTTGTTCGAAGTTGGGAGCGATACCACTGTGAGGGTAGCTCAACAGGTGTTCGTTTACTAGTTACTTCATTCCTGTTTTCGCACTTCGTAAGCAACTTAAAATTAGCGCGTCTTTACAAACTGTTGCGACAGAGTCAACTAGGGGCTAGGGATCACCTAGGGCTCCAAGAAAGCTGCACATTCGGCGTACTGTAGGATAAATAATCGATATCAGGGATTCGCGTCGGGACTCTCGTCGTAGTCGCAGTCGTGATCGGGAGAGAAGAAGTCGGTCGAGAGACAGAAGAAGATAAATGTTAGATCCTTACCGCTTCCCTTCCTAGAGTATTACCTATCATCTATCGCTATACCCACCCATTTGTTGTCCTTGTAATTGTTCAACTTTTTATTCACGAGTACCCAGTGTATCTCATTTGTTTCGTTCTAAATATAAAGACATTGAGTCGAAGAGGGAAGATCTGAGGAAATTGTTGAGGCTATTTCTCCTTTCTTACCTTTGTAGAAACCGTACAACCCGAGAAAAGCCAGATATGATGACTTATCTGACCCTACAAGGAAACAAACAAAGGGAGGAATACAGTCCAGGTCACGTCTCTCCGCTCCCCTCCTCTCTCTTTCCTTTCCCTCCCTCTTCCTCCCTCCAACCACTGACCCTCTCCCCTCTCTACACTCTCCTATCTTCACACAGTCTCTACAACCACTAGCGCGTCCGTCTCTCTCGCTAGCTTTTGAATTTCCCTTTGGCGCGAGAAATATTTTCCTCAATTTCGGATTTTTCGCATGCTATATCGCATGAATGCCTCCATTCTCACCTTATCTCCGCGTATCGTCGTATTTCGCACCTTGTCACCGTACCCTCTGGGGGGTATTCCAATCCCTAATCTTTTACTCGTCTCTCACTCAAATCCACTCCCATTTTTCCCCGTTTCATCTCATTTTTTGCAACAGTCTCATCAATCGTCCTCTTCTCTTCTCCTTCCGTTGTTCAAGGTCGAATCGATTAGATTTCACTCGATCCCTCGCTCAATTCATCACGTTTGCTGCCCTTTCCACCCAAGATGCTTCGCTATTTGAATACAAGCAGAGAATCATCTTCCTTCTTGACTTACCCTAGCACTCCCCCGAGGATGGGTAATCTACCCTCTGGTCCAATCATCCTCTCTGACACTCCCTCATCTCAATCAGGCTACATCTAATTACGCGACTCTCTCAATAATGGGCTTGTTCATTCATTATGACATTGTAGCTGAATTCGTCGTCCGCTCTTCTGTTCATCTGTTCCCTTCTTCTCTCCGTATGTTGCTATCTTTACGAGTCCTCTCTGCTGTTCAGTCATAACATCGAGCGGGCTAACTTTATCTATCTCCTCCTTCCATTCCTCCTCTTCTTCCCCTCTACCTATGCTATCAACATCTGGTCACCTATCTCGCTATTGGTTCCGGTCATACATCATCCTTCTGTCTGTCTCTTTTCATCTTATCGTGTTTCACATTTCCTTCAGATTGGTATTTCCTCTCTCTTTGACCTCTTCCCATTTTGTGTCCTCTGTCTGTCTTCGCTCGCATCTATTCATACCGGCTGTGACGCAATGACTAAATTGCCCCTTTCATCTACAATCGATACTATCTATCTGGCTGTTTTTATAGCATTGGGTCGTGCTCTTTGATTGATGGCTACCGTAATCGGTGTATTCCGTACTCCATTCAGATGTCTCACTATCGATCTCACAAATCCATCCCACTAATACCAAAAGACGCGAAAAGAACCATGATTGACGAGGTCTCTTCAAGTGAATCGGTAAGTGTCTGAAGAGAGTTTTCTGTGCGGAGTGGAAAGATCAAAGATCATTCTGTCCAGGAGGAAGACTTCTACTCCGACAATGATCGAGAAAGCTACCATTCTTTCTCCGAGGAAAGCTCCGAACCTTCCCTTCCCGTCAGGTATCATACTTTGTTTATCTCTCGATTCACAGTATCCGTTAGTTTATAAATGCAAACCATTCAGAGTGTACGACAATCAGTACAAGAATGTGGGACGAGAGAAGAAGTATCATGAAGATCGGCGGAGGTATCGTGCACTTTCCCATTCTTTGATCTTCCTTAGGTTATTGCTTCGCTTTTATGACGTGCTGAATGGTTCGGACGGCGTCCTGATAGGGAGTGAAAAGAGGGGTGAGGAGAGGGAGAGGGGAGACTCCCATGATCAATCGCCAGTCATAGATACCTTTGAGAGGCGACGGTTGACACTCATCTAATAATCGTATTTGATTTATGGGCCCGATAGGTGGGTGGGGCAATGTGGTTGAAGGGAGCATTTCCCACCCGTCATTGAGGGATTGAGAATGACCCATGACACAATCATCCGGTATTCATCTCATTCCAATCTTCCCAACATTCCCCGATCTCCATTTGGGCCCATCCCTATCCATCTTACCGTTCCCAGGTAGATTGTATTCATTCTCTTCCAATTGATTATTTTTTTCTTTCTCTCAGACATCCATCTTGCGGAGTTCCAATGCGACGTCGAGTGCAATCCTCCTCTGCTCGTATCTATCAGAAACCTCCACTTTCCATGATATCCTCCTCCACCAACGAGAGTCAGACCACCAATGAGGTACCATACCCCATTACCATATCCTGAATACCGTAATCTTTCTTCTCAGGATGCATTCGATCCAATGTCGCAGTATTCATCCGTCATCAAACGTTCTCCTCCCAGACGATACAATCAGCCATTGGGAATGATCCAGGTAGGTCAATCATCTCTCTTTTTTTTTTTTTTTTTTTTTTTTTTTTTTTTTATTTCTCTCATCCGTCCATTTCCCTCAGGAACTCTCTCCGATATCTCCCTGTCTCGCATCCACATCTCCTCATGGATTCAGCCCTCCTCCAATCTCGTGGAAGTTGAGCACATTTCGTCCCAAGCACACCTCATCAGTCATCAATGCACCCGGGATAGCTGTGAGTATCCCCATTCCATACCTTACCCTGTCAGCACCGTTACCCCCCCCCCCTCCCCCCACCCCCCACTTAAATGCCCCTTTCAGACTATCACAAAGACGAATCGTCACCAGCAGATTCTATCTTCTCCTAGAATTAAGAATAGTCTCGATCTTCATCCATACGACGATATTCTCCGAATGGACGAACCGAGGAGAGACCCCATTTCGGATGTGAGTCGCATTCCTTTAGATAATGTAGACTGCCTTCACAGTTCTCACGAGATCAAACGTGAAATAAGCAACTTGCAGATGTCATCAGACTCTTCCTTCTATTGCTACAAATCTGTGCAATCTCGCCGCGGTATCACGAGCAGTTCCCCCAAGAGAGGTAGATCAACCCCACCAATTCTCGCCTTAACATTTCCTTTCAGGACGCGGTTTCCCTGAGCCGATTCGACCGGAGAAGTTCCATCTACCGGCTCCGGTCGCAAGTGCGTATGGAGTGAAAGGTGAGATGAGATCTGAAAGGAGAGAGAGGGAAGTAGCTGATCGCCCCTTTGCGTTTCATATCTAGATGAATGGATGGCCAATTTGTAATTAAGGCATTGTCTTCCTCCGAGTGACTTACTCGCACAAACGACTGTACATCGATGTGGATCGGGCTGAATATTTCTCGGAAGCTGTTGTCAATCGAACTGGAAGAGGACCTCCCAACTACATACGGAGGAATCGATCAACATACATTCAGGTGCACGACGAATATTCAAGCAAAGTATTATTGATCAAATTAAGCTGGAAATGGTGCATAAATCAAGAGATGAATCGAGCAGAAAGAGGAGTTCGCAGAGGAGTCATTCGTCAACTAGTCATGTATATAGGTGAGTGAGAAGGGACATGGATAGATCTTATCCATCCTGTTTGCAGGACCAAAACCGTCGAGAACTGTGATGAGCCCCAGTTTAACAAGCAGTTCACTTTGTGAGTGCAATTTCGTGTATTTCCTTTTCAATTTAATGTATTTCAGTGAGCTCTCCGACAAAAATCATCGGGACTGCATCACGATATCGGTAATCGAGAGGGAGACAGAAAACATCGAGCTGAAGTTAGTTACTCATCGAATCTCACGCTTTCCTTCACTGATTTGAGTCTTGCTCTCTTTCAGAACACGAAGAGTACTTGGCAACTTCACGTTTCACATCTCGCAAATCAAGGATAAAGCAGATCGAGTAAGTTCAAATAGTTTTAGATGAAAACATAATCGCAGAAATTGGAAAATGTTCTGTAGTTTTCAAATAAGCTCGGGAATACGGTAGGTTGTTGATATTGACCTGATTACGAAATTGTGACTATAAAATTTCATTGTGCAGTGTTTCGTTGTGACTAATATTTTTTGTGTGTTATTTTCTGTTTTTCAATGTTTCATGTTATTCAGGCTTGTAATTCCGAGTCTATGGAAGTTATTAACGACGGATATTTCACTCTTGATTCCAAGAAAGGAAGGAAACAGAATTTTCCTATGTCCAAGGCTCGTTGTTCTCCGTTCAGTTTATCGGCCATTTTATATTTGAACGAGATGAATCGCTACATTTTAGATAGTCCGGTCCACGAACTACAACCTTGAGGGACCTTCTTCAACCTCTTCATCCTCACTCAATGCTCATTCTCCACAAAAGGTATTGGCTGAGATTTCGGCTCTCTCGAGAGCTTCCTTTCCATTGTTGTTTTATCGCGAGTAGAATGGAAGCCGTTCCTCCCTCTTGTGGTCGTCCATCTTTCTCCTTGTTTCTCTCTCTCTCTATCCTCACTTCACTTATTACACTCCCCCAGAGTATGCTAGCGGGCTATTGAGTGATCTGTCTGCTAAACAATGTCTGTGAACTCTTCTCGTTATAATATATATATACGACTTTTTCTTGAGCTCTTCTCTCTTGAGTCAGTCATGTTGAATAATCTATTTTGAGTACTCTCTTGAACTGTCTCAATTCGCTTTCTCTTTTGCTTTTCCCTTCTTCTATTCTTTCGTCATCACTCAGTCGTCTCTCCTTCATCACTGGGCTCGTTCCACTTTTTTTCCTTCTCACTCCCTTCTCATATCTCAGAAAGGGGAGATATCTAACTGTCGACTTATGCCTCTCATGGATTTGTAAATTGATGCTCTCTTTCTTCCCTTCTTCACTCATTTACTTAGTTTCTTCCTTCATCCTATACAACTCGATCGTTTCTTCTTGCATTGATTCTAGCATTGAATCATCGAAGGGAACAATAATAGATATTTCTAACGATGTGCGTTCTATTCCCCTTGTTCATCCCATTTTCTGCCAGCAGGGGTCAATCTCTCCTTAATCAGCGGATAATCCTTGCCCAGTCTCTCGCTCTTTGTAAGATGCTTCATCTATCCCCAGAGTCCATTGCACCTCTAGTCTCGTATCATTCCGTGACAAATGCGTGATAAGGGAATAGTCCGATGATCCCTCATCTCTCCATCCCTCCCCCCCCTTCTCCCCGTCTTCTCCCTTCCACTCCATGGTGCCATAACCTTCCTTCTCTTTTTTTCAGTTTCTTCCTTCTTCCGTAATATGCTGATGGGTGTTCATTCATAGTCCATTCAGAATAGTTAAGAATAGAGAGAGAGAAAGAAATGGGGAGAGTGGTGGGGAGTTTATGCTGCTACCTTTGAACCTCACCTCCATTCCTGGAAGTCCGATTAACCTGCTCCTTCTCTTCTTTCTTTCTTTCCTCTCTTACTTACCTTCTTCCAGATGCTTCGTTCCTCTGAATGGCCTCCCTCCTCTCATCTTCCATCGCGATCTTCATCAGCTATCCCTCCAATGAATAATACTGAGCACCGTCAGTCATCTACTTCTTTTATCCATCATTTTATTGTCCTACTTAACTCAGGTGGTCGTCCTCGTCCAATCTCCTACGTCGAAGGAAACAAATTCAGGGAGGACATCATGCCTTCACTGGGTACGGTAACACAATTGATTATGAGTTACACTTTTCGTTCCTTTTGACCTCACCTTGCCCGTCCTGTGTAGCTCATCTCAATGAGAAAGGCAACAATCTCATATCTCTTTCTTCTCCTCTCTTTATCCCCTCTCCTCTCCTTCTCCTCCTTCCTTCCGCCTCTTCATCCTTCTCTCCTTTAGTAGAATACAATGGACAGGGTTGTACTTGATTCAACCTTCTCCGTTTCCTCCAAATGGTGTGATGATGCATCATAATTAGGATGTTTACTTTTGTACTTATGATTTGCACTCGTACTATCACCTTTTATTAACTAGTAAGTAAGGTTGTGATCCAAGCTAAATGTACGGTCAAACTTCTTTGGGCTTACTAGTAAAAATAATCATATTTGAGAGTCCTTCGAGAACTCTACTGGTTCTTCTTCTATCGACTACGATTTCCATCGGCATCGAATGACACTTCCGTCGATTACAACCACCAGTATGTTTATTTATTTCAAATATTTATTAAATTCGCATTTTGATTTCGAAGAACTCCGGAGAAGTGATTGGGACATTTACCCCCCCCCTACATTGAGTTTTCAAGCGCAGATCAAAACGGGAATCAAGTTAACATTCTCCTCTTCCTTTTGTATTATGTTTCTGTGATTGTTCCTATGCCTCTCTTCCCCTCCTTCCTTCTCCCTATCACATGGAATGGATTAGTATAAACTCGCCTCTTCTGATCATTCACCCCTCCCTTCTCTCTATCTATCTCTGCCTGCGCACTCCTATCACTTGATGGGCCAATCTTTCTGGAGACAGAATAAAGTATAGAGTTCCCATTGAAATATACGTGCTACTTCTCCCGAATACCTCATCTCCCTTCTCTCTGCTTCTACCCGCGAGATTTCACCCTTTCTCGTGTCAAAGGTCTCCCTATTCTCTGAAATTCGTTTAGCTTCTGTTCGAGTCCAGTATCTCCTCTCGATATTCCCCTCAATCGTAAGATAGACGTGTGGATGTCAATCAATAGCCGTAGACAAACTACCGTATCCCCCAATCCTTCCTTCTATCCATTACTCAAGTATCTTCCGACTGGTAACTCTTCTCATTTCCGCAGTGTGAGTGCCCTCGTGTATTCTCTTCCTATCTTCCCTTTCCTCTCCCATCTTCTCAATTCAACAGTCATCACTCCATTCAGTCTACTTTCTCCTCTATCAGCCTTCCCCCATCCCTCTTTTTTTCTTTTACTCATTGGACTTCTCTTTCCTCTTCTAATTCTGGCGCGCAAAAAGAGTAAATCACGGCTTCAAAATGGATTGAAACGTGAATATCCTTGACTATCTCTCGTCCCGTCCTTTTTATCCTTCCATTCTCCACTCCATCCTCCTCTCCTCTTCCCTTTCCTCCGACTTACCGTCTTGGATTACTACTCTTCTCGTCTCTCATTGAGAAGAAGAGAAACATCAGGGGGCATTTCCTTCACTCAGTTCCATTCTTTTTTGTTGTCATCGAGCTTTTCGATGGTAGTAAACTCCTAGATTGAATCTATCACCTCTCACTGTATTCATCCTTTGATCCATCCGACGGTACATTCATTTCTCTCTCTATCTTCCGCACTCTGATCAATTCAATGGAGAGTCGGTGATTGCTTCTTAGAAGGGAATCTCGATCCGTGAGTAGTCTCTTCTATCTTCTATCTCAACATGGTAATTTGTCTTCTCGAGAGGTAAGAGATACTCTTCTCCGTCTCTGAATACACCTTGCTGTCTATTCTCTCCCTCCGCTCTTCTTCTCATCTTCCACACTCATTTCTCACACTCACCACTCCTTTCCTGTGACCCGCCTCTTCTCTTTTCTCACCCTTAATTAATTCCTTCTTAATTCTTCCAGTTGTATTTCTGCTCATTACTCTATTCACTCGTGCTTCCATTCGTTCCTATTTACTTTGCTTGTTCCATATTTTCAACATTTCTACTACCGTATCCTCAGATGCTCTCTTCCTCAACATCTTCCCAATTATTGATCGATCCATCCATCTCGGGTAGATCATCTCCATCATCTGAGATCGAGAGAGGAGAGGCATCGGATGAACTTTCCTCCCTCTCTCTTTCGTCTCCCCTTGTAAAGAGCCCTAATTTGCCAGTAAATGGAAGATCACGGTGGAATCCTTCTTTGAGAAGGAATTGTGATAGCAGGAGGAGTCTATCATGTCTGTATGAAGATATTCCCAATCACTTCTTCGGTTAGTAATTAAGAGGATAGAGTAGTGTCCTGAATATTATCAAATTCTGTTTTTAATTGTAATTATTAATGTAGGTTCATCGATTACTTCCGATGAGGGTCCGTCGTGTTCTTCCAACTACAATCCCTCCTTCCTCCATCCTGCTGGAGTCGACGATAAGAGTGGAAAGAACGATGAATCGGATAGAAAGGTAAGACGGTCGGTCAAATACAGTGAATATTCGATCGGAGACCCGACACTTACATATATGTTGCCTAATGTCCTACAATGTCGAAAGTGATGACAAAAATCCTCCAAACGACCCATTTTTTAAAATCCGCCCTCTTGATAGGTACATCAAAAATATTTCTTCTCTGGCTCCCAGAATTGAATTGTTATTCGAATACTTGATTATCTACAGTCGTTCTTCGATTTTAAATATACCACCGTTGTTGATATCATATGATGCATTTAAAAAAAATTGATTGCAGCCTTCTCGTCAAGAAGGGGGAGTCCGTCGTGCTGCTTCCTTCACTTATTCACCCACTGGATCACTCGGAAAGCACAATAGGTGGGGAATCGATTATACTCCATTTCTTGCATTGCCACTTCAGCACTTTTACCTTTTTTTGTCATTTTTTTCAAGAAAGCTTTACATTCTCTACCACCTTAATTCTAAAATATATGTATTAATTAATTGGTTGATTCTCAGGAGACCAGAAGCTGTCGTGGGCAAAGAGGAAGACGCCGCGAAGAAGAAGTTGTTGTGAGTTATGATTATTGGATTGTTTGCCTAACACGGATACGGTATTCTCATGGTGGACTAGTAAGTGGGTGGACGGAACCCCTCCAACAATGTCCCCCAATGATTCGAGAGTGACTAAGAATGCGGTAGACGTCGAAGGTTCTTGATGGCTTAATTAGAGGGAACATGTCTGCGAGAGAGGAAGGAGAGGGGAGAGCAATTCGACCATTGAATGAGTTGGGCAATAAAGAGTGTGAGGGGCTTATGGAGGAGGAAGGACGGAGGTAGTGAGAACTCCCATGGGAGGAGCGACGAGAAGAGGGAAGTATGAGTTGATATGGAGAGAAAGAACGAAGAAAGAGGAAGAAGAGGTTGGAAGGAAGAGTGGATGTCCCCTTTTTGGGTCTGATTAAGATTGACATCTAACGAGGAGAAGAAAGGATGGGAAGAGACGAAGAGAAGGAGACAAGGAGACTGTGGAGATGGAGGCGAAATTGAAAGAGTACTCGACGTATCGAGATTTGTGGTTATTGAAGAATGGTAGATGAGAAAAGAAGTTGCCTCAAGATTTCTCGAGGCCATCCTCCTTCCCCTTTCTCCCCCCTCTCCCTCCTGCTAAGTTCCGATATGCAGGGATGTATTATAATTATGGTTTGAAGGTCGAGAGACAACTTGGGATGGGGAAGGGAAGAGTGAGGCTATAGAGATGGATGGGAAGAGGAAAGGCCAGATCAATCAACTTGTCCATTTTACAGAATGCGTATGAAAATTTTATTTGTGCACTCTCATTTCTGTCGATAGGTTGGTGTTGACAAAGAGTACATCTATGTAGATGTGCAGAGTTTTGAAAAGGAGGGGGGGGGTAGACGGGAGGGCGGAGCTCCCCCCCCCCTCATCTCTCCTCCCTCCTCCTCACCTCTCCCCTCCCCTCTTCCCCTACCGGAGTAGGACCACGTACACTTCATCACAAGTCGGAGGAATTCCGCTTCGACACTCCTCCCCTCCCCCAACAGATTCGCCTATCCTCCCCTTCTTCCCCCACTTCCTCCCCTCCCCCTCTCCCCTCCCTTCCTCCCGTCTCCCCTCTCCATCGTCAGTCTTCTTCTACGAGAATGGACGTTCGTCGCAAGATCAGTGTGCCTCTCCCTCCTCCCCCCTCTTCCTCATCGCGTCTCCACCACGTTCCCAAGTGGAACTCTATGAAACATATGGACATCGAAGTGTGAGTACTCTAATTAGATGGGCCTTACGGTAGATTCATGTAAAGCTGTCCTAGATGGTGTACTAGTGGCCGGACATATGGACTGCAATATTGGTAAAATGGACTGCAATATTGGTAGAATGCACCATGAGGTTCACTAGAAGCAGGTACATATTACACGGCGAAGTCCTGGAGGTATCATTCCTCCCACTCTCACTGCTCCAAATGAAGCAAGTGTAAATTAGTCTGCATTCCAGCAAATAAGGAAGATGAATTAGAATGTCTGAGAAATATAGGCTCGACGAGAAAGTACTTGATTTTCTTGAAATTGGGAGTGACGACTAGAACAGTAGGGTAGTTAGATTATAGTTTGATGAAATGTACATTAATTATTCCGATTTTGTATTCTTCTGTTTCTTCGATGTTCCGATTCGTTTTATGTGTGTTCGTTTCTGTCTTAAGAACCCGTCTCCCTTTCTCTCTCAATCTCGATTCTCTTCCTCTTCCTCCCATTTCCTTCATTCTCTTATACTGTGCACATCATCATTCGTGTCTCTCTCACTGTAAAGAGGGCTTCCTCCCCCTTGGATGCATTGTTATGCGTAATGGATGGTAGAGAGGGAGTAGATTGGAGTAAGGAAGAGAAGGCACGAGACGTGCGGATTGAAGTGACTATCCAGAAGCACTTCTTGTCCTGACTGGAACATTGGGAAGGAACATATGGTGGGGGTGATACGGTAGCGATCGATGAGCGGATGAGAGGTAGACACGCGGATTCTCAGAAGCTCTTGCCGCGTGTACTCAATTAGCATGAAATAGGGGATGAATTAATGAGGAGGGAGAAGTTGGAGTGGAAAGGAGCTGAGAGGAAAGGGATAAGGAAGGAAGGTTGAAGGAGGAAAGATGGGGAGAACACATCTGGAAATGGTGATATATGGAAAGAATTTAGAAGGTGGAGGCAGTAGAGGAAGAAGGATAGAACTAGGAAATGTGAATATCAATATAGGAAATTGGAAAATTGCTCATGATTTGATGTCATCAATTCATCTGAAATGTCAACGATATGTTAGGTGACGAATTATTTTCTAGTATGGTGATCCCTCTCCTCTTTACATTGGTTCGTTTCCCTCTTCTTCTCTTGGTTGGTTCCCATAACTGGGATAGAATCCGCTTTGACCTCTCACTCTCTTCCCTTCTCTATCTCTTCTTTCTTTCTGCTTCCTCCCTCCCTTTCGACTTCAAAAATTCCTTGCAAAAAGGGACGGCTGTGCAGAGAAAGATGGAGATTGAATGTTTTGCCCGTTTCGATGGATACAAAAGAAGTGCCATAAGGGGGGGTCGTTGAATAGTCGTTCGTTCCGTATGTCAGTCTCTCCCTTCTGCATCCCAACTCCCTTCCATGGAGACTGATCCCGTGAGGAGGGAAGTGGGTGGGGTAAGGAAAAAAAGGAGATTTCATTGAGAAGTTGCGCTATCCTGACTTGCAGAATGCGTGAAGGAAGGGTTTAGGGAATGAGGGGAAAGAGATTGAAGTGGAAGGGGAATGGAGTGATAGGGGTAATCTACCCCCCTCATTGACTGCGTCGAGATTCGAAGAGAGGGGGAAGGATAAGGAGTTGTCACGGGAGGAGGGGGGGGGGGTCGCGGGGCAATACCCTCTGGACTAGGAATAGATGATCAATGGTTATTAATCAGATTCGGAATTGTATTGCAATGATGCAAGAGATTCATGGATCTAATTGTAAGGCAGCAAGGTTTTAGAAGCCGATTGTAAAAGGCAATAGTCTAGACTCTTCTCCCGTGGTACTCCCTGTGGGTATGGGAGTGGAGAGCGGGAGAGGGAGGGGAAATACGACCACTAGCTACGACGGTTTAGTGGTTGTATGGAGTGTGAGATCGGGTGGCAATTATGAGAGCGGAAGGCGCCAGCGTTGATCGTTGGATGGGTATAAATGGTCAGGTTGACGCTGAGTCTGCCTATCCACTAGTCGCATCTCTCTTCTGTCTGGTGACTGACCCCTCTGGCGTCTCCCTCCGATACACTTCCCGTATCCTCAGCCACGCCCATTCCCTCTGATCATCATCTTCCCAATCACTCCATTCCACTCATCCAGTATCTTCCATGGCTGCTCGTCTCATCGCACGCAATCATCATCGTTCCACCTTCGATTTCTCGATGGATGAACGGGATTGGAGATCCTATCTGGACGTAATCGACGATGAGGAGGAGTCGCCCCTCTCATCCACTTCATTCTTCCAACGGAGACGATTGTCCGACTTCACTTCCTCCATTCGCTCAACTCTCAGGAGATCAATCACCAGAAAAAGGAAGTACGGTATAGTTTACGAATATGGTAGCTCTATGGGGTGGCTATTTAAGGGATGGACGTGTAGCTTCGTGTGATTTCAGGTGAGAGAGATCATCTTTCTGTCACTCTTCGAAGGATGAGATAAGAGATAAGAAGGGAAAGGGATTAGAGGGGAGCGGTCCACACACCCAGTCAGTTGATGATGAGAATCAATCGAAAAGCTTCCATCCGTCTTCTTCCTCACTCCCCATTTTCGCCTTCTCCCCGTCACTGTTCATTTTCCCCTTCCTCATCGCCCTCATGGAATTGGGAAGACGAATATGGCTACTATCACAGGTGGATACCACAACGGGGAATAATAGTGTATAGTATGTCATGTGTCATCAATCAATCAATATTTTTATTTGCAGTGGCCCTCTGACGAAGACGTTCTCGTACATTCGATCGAAGGTTGACTCGGCCATCTCCACTTCCTCCCTCTATCCTACGAAGGACGAGGTTCGACTGTGGGAGAGCTCCTTCGAGGCACTACTCAATCACAAATGTAAGTCCCTTCTGACGAGCAATGAGCTCAAACTCTCTCAATTTCGCCTGCTCTATAGACAACCATCCTATTGTCAGGTCAACCCGAGCAATAGACAATATGAAATGGCAAGATTTAGATGACTGATTACGCTTTACCACTTTATCTTTCCCACTGTTGATCATCTATTGAGAGGGCATGGGAAGTGTGAGAGCGGGTCCGTTCTGGTAGAAAGGAATCTGGTCGAATGAATCTGAACTTGCCCACTGGCGATGCCTCATTTGATTGTAATTGTACTAATTAATTTATTCGTTCAGATGGCCAGATGCTCTTCTCACAATTCCTCAGCAAGGAGTTCTGTGCAGAGAACATCGAGTTCTGGTGCGCTTGCGAAGAATTCAAAAAGATGAAGGTGAGAGAGGCCTTTAGACAAAGTGTTTAATCGATCAGACTAATTATGATAGAACTTCAGGACGGAAAGAAGTCAACGACCGAGAAGGCTAATGAGATCTACAAGAAGTTTGTCGCCGAAGGATCTCCCAGAGAGGTTAGGGATAGGGAGAGAATCTAATCTTATCGATGGAATTGTAGTGTTGAAGGTTCACACCCCCTGGGTAATGGTAATACACGAATGATAGTGATAATGACGAGGAGATTATATATCTATGAGGGTTCAATCATAATCAATTCCCTTGTTAGGTCAATCTTGACTCGGATACTCGTGCAGCAACTAAGGCAGCAATGGAGAGTGGATGCAGGACTGACACTTTTAATCTGGCACAAGGCAAGATTGAGCATCTAATGGAGACGGATAAGCATAAGAGGTGAGCCCCCATTCCCCTCTCCCTTTTCTCCCCCCTTTGTGCGCGTTCGTCGTTTACTGAATAACATAGATGTATTCAATTCAGATTCCTGAAGGACAAGATCTATCAGGACATGCTGACTCACGCCGAGGGAAAGCCCGTAGACACGGTGGAGAATGGAGGCGCCTCAAAATGAGCGTCCCTTCGGATAGCACACCACGGCTTGGCACACGCGCGTGGTGTGGCAAAATACACCCCTCTGTGTAGGGACGAGTAGGATAGAGTCCGTGTTTCATATCGAGTATTACGGGTAGATAATGCTTAGCCTGTCCTCCTTCGTCTATTTCTCCTATTTACTTGTATCCATCCTGTCCTTCTGTCGATCATTCACCCATTATTCATTCACAAACTTAATAATCTTCATGTTTGTAAATAGTGCCAAGCGATAGTCACTAACTCAGTTCTTTTCAATTCTCCCCATGCCTTTAATTGTTTGTATGACTTGCCTAGCGAGCCACTCCTTGCTTATCGCAATCCATTTATTCACAATCAACCTACCGTTGTAGTCGTTTCCCTTATGCTAGATCTCAATTCTCAGTCTATTTATACTCTCGTTTGTTTTAATCAACTGTATGATAGATGGAATTCGCAAATATTTCATAATAAAGTATGCAAAACTTCATTCGCGCATCCCTTGATAACATCTCAAGTGTGCCTCTTTCACAATATTTGGATTACTCTTATATGAAAGGACTAATGAGTGGTCTTATAGAATGTCTGCTTCACATAAGGAGAAGAAAGCGAAGAAGCAAGGAGAGGATGCCGAGGGGCGCTCTGACTCTTACTTCGGCAAGGAACTCGCAAAAATGAAAGAATTGAAACGAAAACATGAGGCACTGTAAGATAATATATTTATTTGAGCCATATGACACCCCATTGTAGAAAAGGTGAGACTGAGGCACGAGAACAAAAGGTTTATCGACTGGAGACATCATTCCTCGCAGATTTCAAAGAGTATCAAGACGCGGCTTTAAGCGCTGGAATTATTAAGGAGGTGAGACTCCGCACAATGCATCGCTGATTTCGGTATCTCTCAGGATGAGAAGATTGAGTTGGGCCGACTCTTCTCTGAGACGTCGTCTTCATGGTTGGAAAAATTGAAGAATAGACCAGACTTGGGAAATGGACTCATCGAGTTGCAGACTAGAGAAGAAGAGAATAATGAGACGGAGGGAACCAGGGTAAGTGATGATTTGCGTATCCACTGATGGATTCGTTTCAGTCTCACAAGAAGGCATCAGACAAGAACAGAAAGCGCAAGCGCTAGGTCGAGAATGGAATAAAGAGCTAACTATTACCGGACTAATTTATACTGGTTTCAATTGACTGATCTCTAAATCGTTGCCGCTGTACTTCACTATGTGGATCTGATAAATTCATGCTAAACATTTTTAATATAATTTTTAATTGGTTCGTGCCGATGATTTTGAATATTTGATTAAAATCAGTTTACGATAATAAGTCTAATTTCATATTAACTTACAGTTACTAATGTCATCATGCCTGTTGCGAAATACTCATAGTAGTTTTATTTGCGTTTTTTTGTTTATAGTATCTAACACATTCTGTTTATCAGCCCATGAATCGAGGGCAGAAGCTCTTCGGAATAGTAATCTCTCCCCCTGCTCCCTTCGGGTCGCGTCGCACGAACCTAGTGTTCGTGCTCGAGAACAATGGCCTCCCTCATATTTTCCACGTACTCAAAGAGGCGTTCATCCTCGTTCCCGAGGCAATCGACAGGGTGGAGGGAAACGAGTGAGTCCTCTCTGATTTGACTACACTTCAAGAAATACGTTTTACTTTGATAACAGTAGTGG
Organism: Pristionchus maxplancki; assembly: GCA_900490775.1. NCBI lineage: Eukaryota > Metazoa > Nematoda > Chromadorea > Rhabditida > Neodiplogasteridae > Pristionchus > Pristionchus maxplancki. Next base: position 218,877 of record LS541009.1, read on the forward strand.
TTGACCATATTTCCTAATATTCTTTCTTCCGATTTGACATCGTGGCTGACATCAAGAATCAAGTGCGTAAGCGAGAAAAGCCACTCGATGTCGGCGATTGGATCAGCTGGTATTACTCGGGAACCAACGAGATCGCCGAGTTCAGAAGGGAGCAGAGAATTCACGAAATGAGATGCGGGAACCCCCACTACCA
>LS541009.1:219169-236466 GCA_900490775.1 Pristionchus maxplancki
AGCGAGGAGAAGCGTTCGCGCTCTCTCGCTGTCCGCGCTCTCCCTATTTCTAATGTATGGGCGCGTGGATTTTGAGCCCTCGTGGTTAATACAATTGCGCAACTGTAGATGTAGAGAGAATTGGGAGTATTGCGTAATCAGCATCATTCAGTTCCTCCTCGAACTCGTCAAGAGTCCCACTGAGGTCTGCCTGTACAATAAGACGTTCGGATACGTGGATATCTCCCCTGAGGAGGTTAACCATTCAAAAGTTTCATTTGTTTATTATTGTTGTTAGTGTCGTAAACTGCTGCCGAATATCGTATTTCAAGCGTGGGTCGACATCTACTTGGGAGAGAAGGAGAATCTAGTAGTGAAGTGAGTTATATTGAGCAATGAAATCCATATAGACATTCCATTTTATATCAGCTGCCCTTGCAATTGATTGTGCCATTAAATGTACTCAATTTTGCTTTTAGGTTTAACAAATATGTTACGAGTAATCACCAGATGCAGCTTAGCCTTCTGGATACGGTGCGTTTTCTTCTTGTATCAATAAATTATGACATCCCTTCAGCCCTGGGTAGAGTACCATAAAGTGGATCAACGAGGAATGACTAAGGAAGATGAAGAAGAATATCTCGTCGAGAAAGTAAACGATGATAAGGAACGCCAGAACGTCAGTTTAAAAACAATATGTTTGACGATTTTTGTCTTGTTCACTACACATTAAAACAGTGCTGATCGAATTGAAGTGGCTTTCGGGATTCATTTATTCAAATCCAACCATTTCCAGAACATGTACGGCGTGTTTGGGTACTATGTCGCGGAGAGGAGCATGTATGTTGAATCGACTCCAGAGAAGTTCTTCATCCTACCGTACGTCGACGAGTCGCTCCTCATCCCAGGTGCGCCATACTGTACTGCTTCATTTTCATGGCGCTAATTGCAGGCGTGCAGTATCGCTTCAACGCATACTGGAACGAGACGATGAAGGTTTTCATTGTGCAAGGGGTGGAGATGATGGAGGACATGGATGTGCTGCAGACGGAACATAATGCGGCCGAGCACAGAGAGAGGATTCTCGTGAGCGGAAGCGAGGAGTACCGTTGAGCTAGACGGTATTCATTGCAGTTGTTGGAAAGTGTGAATCAACGACTGGACTACAAGTCGCTCTTCTTCACTACGAAGAATAGTTACGGTACTATGGATGATCCGACCGGAGCTCTGATGGTTCACCATCTATCGAGATATGCTGAGAGCAAGTGCAGGTAGCGAGAATTCAATCAAATTAGTAATTAGTACAATTTGGGGTGATTGAACGAATGAATATTCCAGGGTCTACTTCTACGAGGATCGCCACGCCTCTTTCGGTCGATTCAGAATCGAGAAAGTTGAGGTTGATAAGGCGAAAAAGATTGAGAAGAACGTGCGAGATGGTGTGGTGAGTCTATCGTTCTCTCCTCTTTAGATATCCAGTCTACCCGTTGTAGAATGAAGTGAAGGGAGTGAAGGGAGTGGTGATCTCCTCGGAAGGTCGCGTCTTCTCTCCCGGCCACTCTCCTCTCCGCATCTTCCTTCCAATTGGGAAGAACCTCCCCATCGGCACGCACGTTGTTTTCACGGCAGTCCTCAACCACAAGTCGAATGTGAGTGAACAAGTTCCCTAGTAGCACACTAATTAGTAAACTTTTAGGGAATCTGTTTGTGTACTATTAGGGAGTGCTTCGCTTTTAGTGCATTATTAGGGGTTTTCTTTTTAGTGTACTATTAGAGATCCGTCCAAAGGTCTCATTAGTGTACTTATTTTTGTATTTGTGGAGCCATTCCAGAGGAGGAGAAGGGACAGTGATCACAACTATTCCTTGCAGGAACTGGAGGCGATGGATGCAACGGTGAAGGTGTTGGCTGATCAGCCGCCTCTCGAGTACTTCGAGTGCAATGGACGGGTGAGTGAGTTGGAAATTACGCCAAAGCATTGATACAAACTCTCAGCTGTAAAAGTGCAGTGTGACTTGTAACTTTCTTGCGATAACACGAGTTTCCTGTAAAAGTGTAGAAAAATGAGGCCTCGCTGCTACAAAAGAAATTTGTCTCCGATTCCTTTCATATTTGGTTGGTAGATACCCTTGGGGTTAGGAAAAGGCCGATCCGGGTCATGTGGTTAAATTGGCATATTATCGATTTTTTGATCTACCGCCGTAACTCTTTTGACCATGACCCGGGGTTCATGGTATGATTTTGCCTCCGACTTAACTATTCAACCTATGACTGTCCGAGTTACGGCGGTAGATCAAAAAAATCGATTATATGCTAATTTGTCCAAATATGAGAGGATTCGTAGACAAAAATGTTTTTTGTAGCAGGCATCCCTTCACTCTTACAGGAAACCCGTGATAAACAACGATCTCTTCTTCAGATCATCTTCAAGACGACTGGTACGTGGACTGCTCGAAGTGATGCGATCACCGGCATCGTCTCCCCTCACTTCTCCCTCGTCGATGACCCCCTCAAAGTGCTTCCGAGGGCATACACGAAGGGAACGGAGAATTTGTAAGTGGGGGAGGAGGAGAGAGGGATGTGTTGTGAGCATTGCGGAAGAAAGTGAATGGAGGACTTGCAGGAAGCTGTGGGTGACCGAGTCGGGAATGGATGAGAGCGGAACGAGAAGAGTTGCGCAGACCCCATTCTTCGTCGTCGCTGCTACGAACAGCAAGCCGACGGTGAGAAATATTGATTTATTGTTGATTATTTATTTGTGTGTGTGTGGTGTGTGTGATTCACAAGCTATTTGTTGAAATGTTGACTGTTGAGGCGCCTAAATTCGTGGATAAGCACGATCGCAACATCGCGGGATGGATCACACTGCGAGATGGCACTCTGCAGGGAATAGAGATTGTCAGCGAGGTGAGATCTCATACATTCAATTGTAACACGGACTGCCACAAAATCAACCCCAAATGCTCGCGTGATCCCCCCCCCCCCATAGATAGGTAGTCAGGTGATAAAATCGTCAGAACCCCGGGTATGTTTGTGCGAAAAGCCTCGAAAATAGGCAGTATTTTTTTAAAAATTGGGTATGTTTTTGAATGCTATTAGGCTGTCCAGAAAGTTTTTAGAATAATTTTTAAAATCCATTGTTTAAGCTTCCATTGAAAAATATCCAGTTGTGCTAGGCACAGGACTAGTTCCTCTATCATTTCCTACATTGAAGTAAAGAAAATCCCAAGTCTCGAAAAAAATACAAAACTTAGAAGAAAAAGTGTGAAACACGTTTTTGCTGCATTTCGCGAATGAGAAATGGTAAGAACTGGCTTAACACCTCTAACAAGTTCGTAGCTGACGAGCATGAAAATATGAGACTTCCCGAACGCCCAAATTGAATTGCATGCATTTTTTTGCAGGATTTTTAAAACCGTTTTTTTGGAAATGGCGTCATCACCCGTTTTGAAAATAAAATCAGTTCGCGATAACCGGATTACGGTAATTTTTATTTCGGTATGTTTGTGGGTTACTGTAGTGCCCATTCCACCCAGAACCAGTCTCATTTGGAAAAAAGTCAGTTTGCGATATTTCGGGATAGGGTAGCCAAATACGGTAATTTGGACTATCATAAACGCAAGAAATGTTGGCATACACCACGAATAAAACATTCCGTTTCCCGACTGTCCGAGGTTTACACAAATCCTCGAACCGCTAAAATACTCGCTGTGCGTACTCTATACCTTTTCCAAAATGGATCACGGTGATGTCTTGGTTAGTTAATGTAATAAAACACAACAATATATGCAAAAACAATGAGAAACAAAAACAAAAAGGGGCGGAGCCTGTCGTTTTGTGCACGTTTGTCGATAGACTCGTGTATCGTGCACCTGGAACGTTTTATTTCTATGATACTGTAGATGCGATTGGGTACGGTCAGAGTTAAAAAGGGTAGAATGGGGGTATCAAAAAATAACAAGGTTAGACAAAAAATCAAGGCAAAAGCATCAAGGTATGAGTTATTTTTACCATTTTTTGATTGATATCAACAAGGTATGCCATTTTTCTCCAGAAAACGACAAGGTATGAGTTATTTTGACCATCAAGTCTAGGGTACCTTTTTAACTCTGGGTACGGTATCAATTATCGATCGGACAAAAATATTTTGGACCATGACCCGGGGTTCATGCCTGCGCTCACCCTGTCGACAGGGTCAGCGCAACCATGAACCCCGGGTCATGGGGTCGCCGGTGGCGTGGACACGTATGTTTTTGAGATATAATTTCGGGTTCACTAGAAAATTTATATCAAAAAATGCAAAATTGCAAAAAAATATTCTAAGAACTTTCTGGACAACTCATTAGGTACTTCTCAACGTTGACAGAACCCTCGAAAACCGGGTACGTTTAATGATTTTAAGTAGCTTCCCACGACTTTTCCTGCTCTGGATCCCCATGCTCTTTTTTTCAATTAACGCATTGGTGAATTAAGTATAAGTATAAGGATAAAATGTTGTTGCCTGTCACAATATTCTCTTATTCTCCTCTCCAGGCAAAGTCCGTCGCCGGCAAGTTCTCCAAGCCCTCGAGAGGTTTGTCTGTTTTACTCACAGTAATGCTATTCAAAAAGGAGATTATTATTTTAGAACTCACGTTTTAGGACTGACAAGTGTGAGTCATTTTAGAACTCGCGTTGAATTCTAAAAATGACCAACACTATATGTCGGCCGCTCTTATTTTTTCGCATAATTTCTCAATTGATCGTTTAAACATAATCGCGAAAGAAATAGAGGGTATTTCAATCTATACCCCCGTTTATGCACTATCACCGAGTTCTAAAATGGCCTAGCTTTAAAACGTGAGTTCAAAAATGATACATCCTCTCGAAAAATGATATTTACAAGATTTATTCTCAGGTCCTTCCGCCATTACTCCCTCCGTTTCTTCTCCTGGCCCTTCTACCGCCCTCTCTCGTTCTACTACAACCGTCCTCTCTCGTCCTACTACAACCGTCCTCTCTCGTCCTACTACAACCGCCATCTCTCGTCCCTCTTCTACCGCCATCTCTCGTCCCTCTTCTACCGCCATCTCTCGTCCCTCCCCTTCCACCGCCTCTGCTACACCCTTCGAGTGTGGATGCAGCAACGGAAGATGTGCAGCGAAGAGACTCCTCATCGATCTGATGAATGTCCCGGGCATCAGAGCGGTCAGTCACCATTCCCTTTCTTATTATATATCTTCTAGATTACTGTTGCCATTTCGTTGTTTGTGACGTCGCAATAGCGCGCGCTTTTTTTACGGCGTCGTAATGGCGAAGGAAAGGGTAGCGACGTCGCTACGAGAGTTACAAGCCTAAGCGACGATCACAAACGCAAGTAATTTTGGCGTACACCACGAATAAAACGTTCCGTTTACCGACTGTCCAAGGTTTGTACAAAGCCGAGAACAGCCGAAACACTCACTGTGCGCAATCTATACGGTATAGACGAAAGTTCCAAATGAACCCTTTTCCAAAATGGTTCATTTGGAACTTTCCTAGTTGGCAACCAAGCTCCGCCCCCTCGGCTTCACCCCTTGCAAAGGGGTGAATCCTATTGATGAGAGGCCAAGACTAAGCCTAACAATAAGCATCAAAAGCATCTTAGATAAAAGGATCAGTACAATTATGAAAATACCAGTATGGACCCTCCGCCTACGGCGGAGGTTCCATCCTGGTAAGCTTACGTTTGCAAATAGTCTAACGCTAAATAAGCTTACCAAGAGTGCTCGTAAACTTACTTTCGCAACGTGTAAAAACATGTCGGAACATGTGACTCGGTAAGCTTATTTGGGGTAACAAAAAGCGCCATGAGTCCTTTCTCTTTTATATAGGAGTATGATTACACCAAGGTTCCGCTCCTTTATCAAGGGGGGGGGGGCTTGATTGCCAACTAGGAAAGTGCAGTTCATTTTATTGTCTTGACTTGTTTAAGATATAAAAAAACACTTTAAAAAACAAGCAAAACAAAGGCAATAAAGAGGCGGAGCCTGCCGTTTGGATGTATTTCTATGATACCCTTTCCCTCGTCATTACGACGTCGCAATGTCGCAACCGTTTCGCCAGCCCTATTCTAGATCAGCTAGCTATGAACACAGATTGTGTGTGCATTGTAGGTAATTTGTTGACATGTTGATTATTATTTGAATTGCAGTATCTGCACACGAGTATGCCTCCTGCCGTGCTTGATCAAGTGTTGGACTGCATCCTCTAGAATAGGATCAACCCATCCATCATCCCTCTTCTTCCTTTCGCTTTCCGGTATTCTGTTATTTATACGGTTGTTGTTGACTACACGGTGTTGAAGTTTCCCGAAATCCCCTTTCGTTCATGTGCAGAAGTTTAATTTTGATAAATCACGTTGCTTCAACCTTTGTCGTCAACAACTATAGAAAAACGGAGAGAATCAACCGGAATTGTGAATTGTGAAAGAGCAGTTGAGATATAACCGAGTGAAATCATGAGGACCTGTGAGGGGAATGGAAATAAGAGACACTGTCAGAGAAAATCTAATTATTCCCAGGATATTTGGCAATCGGGGAAAAACGGACTTCTTCGGTATTGTGGCTATAAGCAGTGCTCGATGCGGGTAGCTGATTGGAAAAATTTCAGATTTTTAATATCACTTTGAGCCTTAGGGCAGTAGGTGATGATGTCATTTCCAAAATCTGGAAAAATTTTAAAGATTAGGCGCGTTGTATTCATTGACTAATTCTAAAACTCTTTCACTTGCGGAATTTCAAATCGAACATTATCTAACGCTGAAAATCGAGAAACCCGAAAATTTCGTCACATTTAATTATTTTTCACTAATTTCCAGATACGGCAGGAACTTTTTTATTTGCTCTATCGCTTCCTTTTACGCTTTCCCATTTACTACTTAAAGGAGAAAATTTAATTTTGCAACCATCAATGTGAATAGGGCATGAGGAATGGTCTGACTCTCTCACTTTCCTCTGCTTTCTCGCTTCTCTGGCCGTCGAGAGAGCATTGCGAAATGAGAGAGTCAGACGATTGCTCAAGGCATCTGAAAGCGATTTATGGTGTGGTTGCTGTAATTTTGGCGCATTTTCTCAATTACCACTTGCCGATTTTCCATAGAATTTGTGTCGGTCAAAAATCAAAAGAGAAAACCAGCAAATGAGCCAGAAAATGGAAAATGGGAAAAAAGAAAAAGTGCGCCAAACTACAGTAACCACACCATTAACCACTTTCACGTGCTTTCTCAATCCCCTCACATTGATGGATGTAAAACTAAATTATCTCCTTTAAATAGTTAATGGGTAAGCGTTAAAGGAATCGATAGAGCAAATGTAAAATTTCCTTTCGTGTCTGGAAATTAGTAAAGAAATAATTAAATATGACTAAATTTTTCGTTTTTCTTGATTTTGAGCGTTAGAAGATGGTTGATCGAAAAATATCCGTAAGTCCGTAAGTGAAAGAGTCCTAGAATTAGTCAAGGAGTACAACGCGCCTATACTCGAATCGATTTAAAGTTTTTTTTCTCGTTTTTGGAAATGGCGTCATCACCTAATGCTCCAAGGCTCAGCGATTTTAAAAAATCTGAAATTTTGCGAATCAGCTACCCTCATCGATCCCTGCTTACAGCCCCAATACTGAAGAAATTCATTTTTCTCGAATGCCATACCAATTTCGATTTTCTCAGATAGTGCCTCATAAGTAGTCGAATCTAGAGAGGGAATAGATGCGAGAGAAGTGGACTCAAGTGGATGCAGTTGATTTGTTTCTATCGGGGAAGAGTGTATGGACTATGGAAGGAGTAATGCGAGGAGGGAGACGACGATAGATGAGATAAGCAGATAGAGAAGTGAGAAGAATGACGGACAGAAGTGTGATGAAGGTCGAGACTAGAAGACAAAGGCGTGCTGATTGGAGAAGATCTCCAGCGGACTGAAAGACAAGAATAAATCAATAAAGTGAAGGAATTACCTACTCTTGCGGCATACTGGATGTCTTCCATTCCACACGCTTTGAAGCACATTCCACCCAAAGGAGAAGAAGATGAGGAAGATCCAGAGGATGAAGATGATGAGTCCTCTTCTCCCTCGTACACTGCACCTGTGCCTAGCATCGATCTAAAGGTCAAGTGTAGATCACCCGGAAATGGAAAGCTGACAAGGAAAGATGTGTACTAATTAACAATCGTCATCGAATCGAAAATAAATAATGTAGGAGAAGTTCAAGAACTAACATACCTTATGCCCGACACAGTTCTGGATACATCAGAGAACAATTGGGGTAGATCGACTGGTCTGTCCTTCATTGGGAGTGACTATCCCCTTCTGAGTTCTTCTTCTCTGACTCCTCCCCCTTCCCCTCTCCTTCTCTCTCCATCTCTCTTCGCTCTAATACCCGTGATCCTTCCGGTCACTGACGGACGTTTCCTGCCATTGAGAAGAGACGTCCGTCTACTTTTACACGAGAAGGGATATTCACACGAGCGGAGTCTCCAATCCACTTCCCCTTTCTTTTAATCGTGGTCACTATACTAGCTGACCATGGGGCAAAAGGAGGGAGTGAGGCACACAAACAATGAGATTAGAGGGGGCATTGACACCTGAAGAAGAAAGGAGAAGAGAGGACGAACGCCCCTCTAAGACGACGACAACAAGAGGAGAAAGGGCGTCACCCATCCTGTCTCCCCTATCCATTAGCCCTCTAACACTAAAAACAGCTCGATCCCATAGTTGGCGTCGTATCTAGTCAGGGCTCTCTTCTTCGTATTGGTCAAGCTTGGATACGAGTGTGCCATTCTCCCTCTCCTATTCTCTGAAGGAAAAGAAAGGACAAATAGCCTCAAGAATCTCCTCAGATCTTCTCTCTTCGACTCCCAGATAGGTATGGGGATGGATCGAGAGGGGACGGTAGATCGCGTTACGTGTCGATCTATCGGAGTTGAATCGGAGGGGGGGGGAGAAGGAAGGGGAGGGAGGACGAGAGGATGGGACAACAATCAGAGACAAGTGGAATGGCTTGTTCCCAGGAATGAAGAAGATCAACTGACAACTCAATGTCTTATATTTAGAATGAAACAGATATCACAATGGAAGTGCGATAGAAGGAGGAGGATATGGCGGCACAGGGAGGGGATGGGAGATGATACTGTACATATCACAGGTTCATATTTTTTACAATAGGTTGAGATCACTAGGGTGGACCCGGTCGGGATAGGTAATAACTCCAGTAGATGATATTGAAGACGCCGAATAAAGTGGGGAAGAGCCAGATTGAAAATGTGTCGATTCGATCAGTGGAGAGGGAACCAGCCCAATCCCAGAGACGATTGAAGATTCTGAAGTGAGAACAAGATAGTGAATGCTACAAAGATAGCTTTTCCACTGGGTGCTTTGGTTTAGTGCTCTGTTCATATGTGCCTTTCCTCTTATGGTAAGACGATTGGAACGATACAGTATGAGATAAGCATACCCTTTACGCTCAGTCCTAATCAATTCTCCACTGAATGGAGAATGAATAGGACATTTCTCGTTTATTGGAGGGGAAAAGGAGGTCTCATCGACAAGGAGCAACCGATCTTCTCTTCTGAAAGTATGAATCAGCTACCACATCGAGGAATTTCGCTCACTTCGTTTTGATCCTGCGTGAAATAATGAATTTCGCCGCGGCATCTGTAACATGGTTTCTTCTTCCAGATAATTCAAAGTGGCCTACCATGTTCCGCTTCTTCGAGAGTCCCGTAATTGCTGATTGGATGTACAGTAGGCATTGGACTCGAGGTGGTGGTCTGGAGAATATCGAATGACGGCTAGAGGGAATATTGACCTACGTCTCCCTCCGATGAACAATGATTGCGACAGAGACGAGGAGACATCGAAAGAGAAGACTTATCCACTGGAATTGATCTTCTTTCCGTCCATTTCCCAACGAGTGCGTCCTAAGAGCTGCCATCCCTTACCTTGATGATGGAGTCTCTGCAGCAATGCTGCATGTGTCCCTCCTTCTTCATGAGATGGTCGACGAGGGGAAGGAGGAGGAGGGGACTTCTCTCGAGCCTTAACGAAGTTATCAAGAACATCACAAAGTCGAGGGACAGGAATACTGTATTGAGAAGTCTCTGGGACTTGCGTGCGTTCTATCCGTCCCACAATACCGTTACCTCTCTCCTAGATGAAATCGACCCCACTATCGCCAGTTCGAGTAATGAAGAGAAGACGAAAGTAAGACAGACCAGCATCCAAACATCTGAATATCGATTGATTGTGTCATTGTTCTCTCAATCTTCGGTACCCAATGCCTTGACGTAGCTGACTCGAGGTAGATTCCTCATTATGTTTCCAAATTGGAACGTGAGAGCGAGAAGGGAGTTCACTCCCAACATCGTTCGGGCTGGCATCATCTTGGCTCCCAGGCAGAAGGATATCCAACTGACAAGTATAGTCACTCGTCACTAGAACTACAGTACTGTACCTGATGAAGATGGTAAGATACGTCGGTATGTACGCTTGGAAGATGTACCACCCGTAACGACGTGTGAATGTGAACGTCATCGTCAACTCATTCCACATTCCAGCCGGGTAGATCTATAATGAAGAGTCATTCTAAAGGATTATCTTTATTCAGAGTGAAATTTCACGATTGCGATAATCGGACTAGACACGTGCGATATTTGCTCGCTAATTGATGCATGATACCTCTGTCTTGATGTAGGTGGAGTAATTAGAAAGTACGAAATCAGGTAGGACGATTTCCTCCTTGAGTAAAGAGAGAGGAGCAGAGGTGGAATTTGTCCATTTCATGTCCACCTGTTGGGATTGAATTTACTCTTCCTAACAATAAGCGATAGCAACAGGTCGTGAGTTATTCACATACTTCCTTGTTATTGTAGCTGAATGACTCAAGAGTGAGATAGCACAATTGATGGTCCATTGGAAAGGAAGAGAAGTCCATAGAGCAAGGACCCTTCACTTGAACTCTGAAAGTAAAAATATTTCATGTCGAAAAGTCTTGGAGCGTAAGCAAGAACTTCAAAGCCTTTTCCCGTCTAGTGGACTTTAAAGTCGCCGCTCGTTTGCTTCAATGACTTTTAGACTTATTTACTTCACAAGAGTTAGGAAAGGAAGTGCTGTCCATTTCGCATGAAATCATCTGAACGCCGTATGCAGAGATAAATTATATTCGTGGTTTTATTTTAGAGATATGGATTTTCACTCGCCTGTAGTTGACCCACACAGTTCCATTGGGATAGATCATGAGGAAGACATTTTTGAAGGGGCTCATATGAATATGAGCACTCTTACTGTTGATGAACACCGTGTTCGGCTTCCAGATCTTCTCGAGAATCTAGAGAGGATATGGTTGTAACCTTAATCCTACTCTTGCAAACCTCCGAGTTGAGTGATAGATTGTACTTGCATGGATTGAGATGTTCGTATCTCAACGCATCGTCCATCCACAACTCAGTGACGTAGATGTCCATGTCGAAATCACTCGTTATCTCATTCACAGCATTCACTTCCTGTACCCACACCTGAGTGGGGAGATTTGATCTTCCCATCGACATCAATCTTCCCACATATTTTTAAGCTGATCTTTCACGAAATTTGCAAGTGCTTCTGAATGAAATGACTCCTCCTCACCTCTATCCAAACAGTCACCCCTGTCTCCGAAGGTGTTTTGAACGAGTTGTATGAGTGCAAGAGCTTTTCTATTATCGTTTTGTCACTAGTGCAGAATTCGTCCTCATTCTTAGGAACGACACTGAAGTTATCTCAGTAAATATTCTAATTGAATTACTCATATCAAAGTGACTACTCATCTTTGTGTTCCTCTGAATACTCACCTCCTCTCTTCTTCTACATTATTTTCCTCTTCAATAGAATCAGACGACGTGCCGACATTGAAAGCTGCCGATTGCGTGAATGCTTTGTTCTCCTGAAGAGGGACGAGACTCAAAACAACGAATAAAAGCTCGCGGTTGTGAAGGAGTTAGCCTCGCGCATTGCTTTGTGAATGACACAAATGATTTATGTTATTGGTTTCAATATTCATTCGGTTATTGGGCACACTCCCAAACCTCAATGAATCGCCTTCGCATATCTGCGAGAATGCGATTATTGTATTCGAAGAGGCGCCAGTAGTATTCCTACAACTCTTTTCGTTACTACGCAATATTCTTTAGTTCTCAACCTCAATTGTACCTGTAAGTCGACATTTTTGTCGTGTGGAGAAGGAGTTGCGTCTCGTTTGACTCTCGGGAAAGGGACAGAGGTTGGTCGGAGTTGTGAAGAAACTAGCGGAAGAAGGAAAAGGACGATGATCATAGCATACCCTTCCTGTGAATACAAGTGAATTATTTGTGACGATGAGCTGACAGTAAAATGGAGAGAGGATTGGAGAAGTGATGGGCATTCGTAGTAATTCGTGTGACGGGCAGAAAGAGAAAGAAGGGATGAGAAATGAATTCCGTACGGTATTGAGACGGGAGACTTCGAAGAGGGATGGAAATAAGTCTATTCGAAGTGAGATGAAATGATGGCCCTTACACTTGAGAGTGAGATCAGATAACTAGAAAGAAGGTGTGAATGAGGACGAAGAGAAGGGAGAAGAGAAGCAGTCATTCTTTTGTTGGATTGGGGACTAGAATTGACCTAGGCGTGAGATGCAATAGAATGTAGAAGGAAGTGAGAGAAGAAGAAGCAAACCGGGCTAACCACTCGATTTTTCATCAAACTGAAGCGGCGCGGAGTTACGAAAAGTGAAGGAGGAAGAAAGAAGCGAACTCTACCCATTCCAAGTTTGATTCTGCCTTACTCTAATACTACTATAATCCCGTCTCTCCAACCTCATTTGTCTTTGCCAGATTGACTAGCCCTACTCCTTTCTCCTCTTTCATCCTTTCCCCACCTTCAGCCCCCATTATTCCACTCCTCCCGGAATCCGAGCAATTTCTCAAACAAGCCCTTCAAAGATACTCCCGAATGCATAGTTTTCGTGCGTGAACTCAAAAAGATGGGAAGGAAGGAGTAGCAGAGATCCTGGCGAAGAGATAAGTGAGAGTGCCTATGATCTACGTCTACATCAGAGTGATGAATGGGGGAAGATTCATGCATAAATGAAAGACGGAAGGAGGGGTATCACTCAGGGTCACTAAATGGATTCTCCTTCATGTGAAATAGAATCTACAGTAGAAGGTGCGTGCAGAGAGGGCTCAGATGACTGAGGACTCCTTGTCTCCCTTTCTCCTCTCCCTTCATCGATAGAACGAGAGGGTTAGGGAAGGATTACATCTTCACATGAGACCTCTCCCTCCCCATCTAAAAGGAACCTTTCTCCTCGCCCGGCAAAAGTGGATGGCTCATTCGTGTACTGTCATTCTCAGCATGGATTGCTAAGCATTACGTCCTTGCAAATTTTACATAATCATAGCAAAATTGGTCTTGGCAACAAAGTTCACAGGGAGGGGCATCGAACACCCAACCTTTAGAGCTAGAGACAAGCGCCTAACCGACTGCGCCAAGGCGAACGCTGTGGTTTTTGTGAGTAAAGAGCTCGAGGAAGAGAGTGAGCCGATTTATCTGTGGTATCTTTTCTGAGCAGGAGGCAACTGAACGTGATGAATTCTTCTTCCGTGCGAGCTGAATATTATGTCTCCGTCCGTTCGCTCCGCGTTCCTACAATGAGAAGAAGTAGAGAGGAGATAGAGATAGAATGAGAGGCGAGATTAGTTTCCGCTCCCTTCCTCTATTTTGTGCATGCGGCGAAATTCACTCGGAAAGAGCCCATGTGAGGTTTGAAACGAAACAACAACAATAATCATACCTGAATGAGGCGCGAAATGACCTGCATACATAACAAGCGACTAGGGAAGAGCAAACACAGAGAACAATGAAGAAGGAGATCAACATGACGATTCTGCAAAAACAAAGTAACTCCAGCATCAAATGTATCTTGTGATTTTTTATCAAAAGCAAAAAATAAGTAACACCCTTATTTCGAGTTGTTGTCTTCATTCTTTCCATTCTTCATAAATGATTAACGTACGTGATAAATTTGGGATCGATAATCATGCACACATATTTGGACGCGGCTCCATTGCACTTGTCTACGAAGACGCATTCAGATTTATCACAATGGGACCGACCTGAGAGAGACTAAGACAGTTGCCAAAGATCATAGATAAGCTTACACGTTTCGAGGGAGTCGTGGCAGACCATCTGATCAGTGTAGACGGCGTTGCCCATGATCCTCTTGACCTACCGAGTGATGGACCGAATGATCTACCCCCTCTTCCTCTCCTTCTCTAATCAGGTTCTTTGTGGGTGTGGTCACTGCCTCTTTCACGTGTTCCCATTCAGTGAGGGAGTTAATGGCTTGGAGAGAGGAAGGGTTAGAACAATATTTACTCTATCCCACACTTTAATGGATAGATGTTGATTGTAAAGAAAGTACTTTATTATTTTTGAAATGTAGACTTTTAATTTATTTTTCTTCAGATCAAAAATGTATTATTTGTCTTACGATGATAGCCGCATTCTGCTTGGTCTAACTGGGAAGTTTCTTTTCACTTATACGATGTTAATTTTTTTGGAAAAAACTGGAAAAAAGGACAAATTGTGCTAGTTTTTTTAGCAATAACTTCGAGACGTTTGCAGCAGCGTTTTCGTCTAATTAATTCTTTTTTTGCTTCGTTCGATGGGCAATTCAATAACCTAAAAATGAAAGAAAAGGAGTGGCAAGGAACAGATATCCGAGAAATCCGGACGACCGGAAAATAGAAAAAACTGTCACTGTGTTTACCGAACACTTTTTACAGCGCATAGGGAGGACCACGCAAATTTACAAAGCTCTTCTAAATTCTGATTTTTGCTGTTTTGGGAATATCGTCGATGCAGAATCAAGATTGCGTCGGCAGAATTTTTTTTTGTCGGCAGGATTTTCTCAGAGCTCTGACTATTTAGAGACACAATTTTTTAGGATTAGCATATTCACGCGATTCCGGTCCGATCTATGCCAAAGGCGCAGACCACTTTCGCTTCTGCGCAAAGTTATATTTTTGCCGTTAATTAAGATAATTAGCAAAAGATGAATTAGACGGGCGTGATCAGCATTAAATTCTACCTCGGGAAACATTTTCGCTTAATTTTAGCTATCTCGGGGATGGAGAAATTTCACAAAAACCGTTTTCGACGTGACGTCATCTGGAGCCAACGGAGGCTCAATATGGATAATGACCATGCCCATCGTCATCAGCACCCTCGAGAACCCCAAAACCCGGAGTTTCAGAGAATCGACCTTTTGGAGCTGTGCCAGCCCTTGCTCGATTCTTAGGCAAACGCCCTCATATCATCCTATCGCAGTAAATTCGCCGGTTTTGAATTCGGACTTTCCGGTTTGGTCCTCCCTATACAGCGCAAAATTTCCAGCTACTGACGTTTCGGACAGCCCTATGTCGGCTCTCCCGGGGCCGTGCGATCAGATACGGTATATCGATTGATTGATCAGGGGCGGAAGTGAAGTACAGTAGTTCAGTTTGTGATTGCTTCCCTTTTCAGGCGCTCCGTCTCTTCTCGGCGTTCAATCGCAACAAGTCGACGATAGTGTGTGAGTATGGCGAGGCACGATTGAAGACGCTGATCAACGGCTACCGTGCCCGCCCCCTCGCAGCCGCCCCACCCGTCAGCATCCCCTCCGCTCCGGTAGTGCGATTGGCCTTGTTCACTCATCTCATAGCATTCATAATAAAGCCCTAGGCAGGTTTCCTTCCCAGAGCACAGGGTATCGTTTCCTCCCTAATCCCGTACTCGTAGTATCATGATCATGTACTGTACATCTCAGCACGAGACCAGCCCCTGCTCAGATCTTTCACATTTTGCATGTATTTACTTTTGTTACTGATTTCTCACTTGTATGTGCACGAAAAGTTATCGGATTGCATTGATAAATTGATGACGACTCGCATCTAATAGTGCCTCGAGACTCAAGGAGTTGAACTAGACAATGGCCTCTCCCTTGCTATTTTTTCGTCGGGAAGCCCCTGCGCACTCGTGTCTCTGGTATGCCCCTCATCTCTCCGCTCCATTTCAATAGCCAATACCTCTCTCCGCCAAAAACAGCCAGGTGAAGCGATGTTTCAGCAAGGAGGAGCCCTTTCCCCTGCGCGCGGTCGTATGTGTCCCTCGCTCTCGTTTCGCAGTCTCGCCCCTCGAGATCAAACGATCAGCTTCAGCAGACGATCGATAGCGATCGCTTGATCTACCTGACCCACGCCTCCCTATTCCCTTCTCTCGTCAGTCGTTCCCCTGTTTTTTTGCACTTTCTGCCCGCTCCCAATTGTCGCTATGATTTGAATTTTCGCGCGTATTTCACTTCTAGTCGCGGACAGGCGTTGATCCCTTCTGAATTCTTGTCATAGGCCCTCGCTCTCGTCTTTTAGAAGCTTGTTTCCATTGTGTTTCCATTGTAGCGCATTTTCGCAAGTAACTTGAGCTTTCTTTATCATTGCTATAAATTTGACAATATTTGCTTTTGAGAGAGCTTAAAGTGCTTCGATAGTGACGTTTCATCCTCCATTGCCAATGTGGTCTTCTTTCATAGCCGGCTTCTCATTCCCAAAACAACTTTCCATTTGTCATTATTCTGGAATTCCATGGAATCAACGTCGCGTTTTGCTTCAAGGTTGCTTGTTTATTTACTCTCCGCGCAACTGTCTTTTTTACTAATGCTTCTAGAGCGGTTTTCACAGTTGGCCTGCTTTCTTTGCCCTCTGCTTCTCGTATATTCGTTGTATATTTTAATATTTTTCTTGCCCGTCCCCTCACCGTCCCAAACGTAACACCTTCCAGAAGCGCTCATCTAACGCGCCCGCCGCCTCACCGTTGCGTCCTCCGTCCGCGCCCTACTATCGCTGCCAAGAGGTCGGTTTATCTCCAGGCGCCTCTACACTCGCCCCTCGCCCCTCGTCCTTCCCCTCCCCTCCCTGTTCTCAATTGTTCACGTTTTCTACCATTATTTAAAACGTTCTTTCCCGTTTATGTTTGACTTCTATACCCACTAGTTGTGTTTTGTTGATATTCAAGCTTGTTTTTGATTCTCTGCCCGTTGAATTTGTGTTTGAGCACTGAGGTTTTTTTTGTTGTCCTAGTATTTTCTCGGGGATGCCTTTGTTTCGGATCCGCAATGGATCTTAGAAGGTACACCACCTTCCTCCTCGGATTTCGAAATGATGCGAGAGTGACGAGGGTGAGAGCGTGCGAGCGTGGTTATGAATTTTGTTTCCCCAGAGCTTATCTAGCCGCAATGGTTATCGTACTGAGCGTTATTCT
>LS544781.1:38155-57562 GCA_900490775.1 Pristionchus maxplancki
CATGGAAAGATAATTTGTCCTGGGCCGCACGATAATCCATTTCAGTGATGACTCAGCAGTGCCCTCGCACATGCGGATTCTGTGGAACGACGACTACCACTAACACGAGTGAGAGATAACCCATTAGACGGACAATCAATCCCATTTCAGCCTGTGTCGATCTCACGAACCCTTCCACTGGAGTTTCTGACTGCTCTGCTAGAAGGTATGTTCTCATCACGTTAGAATACAAACTACAAAAGGCTCATTATAGAGCGTACTGCACTAACACGATCTACACTGCCCTCATGCGAATTCAGTGCCCCGCCACTTGTGGATTCTGCACTTCCGGATAATTTACTTAAAATGTATCTGTTTTACATTAATAATTTATATGCATAGATATATAATAATAATCATTTCAAAATTTACATGATCAAAATTAATTTTAAAAAATTATGTATTGTACATGTTTATGGGAGATGAACAAGTGAAATGTAGAATGAAAGTGGATATTTGTAGTTTGAGAGTAACTTCGTTTGATTGAATGAAAGATCAGGTTCAAACTTCTACTACGCTATTTACATGTCTTCGTCGGTAATGTAACGCCTGAAAACAATCGTGATCGAGAGAAGAATAGTTCAGGCTCATAATCACCCTTCTCTGTCGATCTTTCACGATCCCCCCCCCAACCTTTGGAAGAACTATTGAACGAGGAACACGGTCTTGTGACGTCACTGATCTCTGTAGAAACTCTCTCACAAAGATGCCCATTGAACAGAGAAAGGGGAAGGACTTCCCTCTTCGTTTCACACCTTCCCTCTTCTCTCTGTCTGTCAGAGAGAGGTGAGACGGACATGTGTCTGCCCCTCTTCCCCTGTCCTTTCTTCTCACTCTTCAAGTGACCGACGCACTCTGTCTCATTGGTTCGCCGATTTATGAAGCCCCGCGGTACGAGGCGAGATGTAAATTGCAACTGCTTGATTGCGCGAGTGCAGAGTAATCTTGATATTGCACTAGCCTATGCAACTAGAAGGAAGTTCAACTCACTTATCAATGCACTTCCTCACTACAGTGAGACTGTGCGGGCCCATGCGAATGTTGCGACGAGCGCCCCACTGAAAGAGATGGATCTTATTGAATTCAGTAGAATAATATATTTGCGCAGCAAAGCACATACTTCTAAACGCAGAGGAAATGACATATAAATAGTCAGCAGTACCTTCTTACCTTCTCAAACTTGGTGATCTCGTCTTCTTTCTGAATGCACGTGAAATTGACAACGAGGGAAACGAGGAAGAGACCGATTGCGAAGAGAACGCCGACGACTGAAAGAGAGGAAGGACTAGACGAAGAGTACTTCGGTCTGATGATGAAAAGTTGGAGAGAGGGAAACTATTACTTCTGGCAATGTTCGTACTTGATAGTAATAGTTAAAAAAATGAAATGACTCACTGACGGGAGCAGCATAATCGATGAAATCGAAGTCCTGCTTGGGCATTGCTGCGAATGAAGAAAGGGGCGAATGAAGCTATCTGGAACAGGGTGGATCAGGAATGGTGCAATATTTAGAGTTATGCAATTAGACTAGCTGAAGAAAGAATGGTCAGAGTTAGAGAAAACGACAGGTAAAGATGACCGAACGGGACAGAATGCCATGAGGAAGAAGGATGAGAGAGGGAGACAGATAGAGTATTTCTATTTTTAGAAAGGGCGAGGAGAGGGTGATTCGGACACCCCTCTCTCCCCTCCCCTGCCCCTCCCTCCTTCTCCTCCTCCTCCCTCTCTCCGTCTGACTTCTCCCTATATTTAGCCCCTCGCACCAAGATAACAGTGCCGTTTCGGAAATAGTAACAGGGCTATTCTGAAGAGAGATCGGAGCTCGATTTGGAATAGTGATTTCATCTGAAGAGGGTTTCATCTCTGATCATTCAGCGATAGAGAGAAGCAAAGGAACAAGATGACATGGTTGTTGACATAAAAAAAAGAATCTCACTCGAAAAAAATAAAGATCTAATGGCTATTAACTTCTACACTTCAACAGTGCGATAGTGCATCAATAATGTCACTTCCTCTCCATTCCAATCTCATTTTATTCCATTACGTCTGTCGACAGTTAGATCGTGATAAGGGAAAGATTGAAATTGAATAGGTATCACATTGTTGACTACAGCTCGGGAAATTTATCAGCGAGAACTCGATCAGTTAAAAAAAAATCAAAATTGTTATATCCTAAAGGAATGCCAAGTTTTCTGAAGGTAAGCGTGTTCAAAATGTTCGGTTAAAATTCGTCTTATCTATTCTTTTTATGGCATCCGATCTCGTTGAATATGTTCGATTCAGTCGATCGATGCAAATTAATCGTACCTCATATGAAAAATATCCAGAATTGCTGCTCTCAGTAGTGGCTATTGAAGTTCGAAATAATTCAAAATACAACAATCGAAAACATTTTACGTTCAGATGACAATTAACGTTTGCCAACTAGTATTCTTGCCTGTATTCTGTCGTATTGTATGGAAGTCAGGTACCTTTTCAGTCAATGAGATAATGATTCCTATATTATTGATTTCAGGCGTAGTTCATCGTAATTTCCGCCTCCAATTGTGCAACTCCGCTTGTTTCTACTCGTTAGGAACCATTTGCAGATTTTATCTATTCTATGCACAATACAGTGGAGCACCCGATGAAGGTACGATTCATTTGTTTAATTGGAATTTACTGTAAACGTGTTGTCTAATCCCGTACAGCATGGGTTACGTGGTCCTCTCAGTACACGGCATTATGATACGTCATGGATGTACATAACCAAGCAAAATTGTGTTGATCGTGGTCGCCGCTTAACCCTTTAAATGGGATCAATTTTAACCACCAAATACCAAACATCGATCGCAAAGTGTACCAAAATGAAAAAGCACACTGTTCAGAAATAGTTGACTTCTTCCATCCCGCTCAAATAATAAGATCTGCCGAAAACATATTTTCCGTTTCAATGTGGGTTTTGTATTAAATTTTTTATTATTCAATTTTTTAAAACTCAATTTTTTATAGAATCGGTGCATTTGCGCTGGAGAGATCGATTGCAACTTATAAATGGAAGTGGTACGAAAAGGGATCAAAATCAACCTTACTGGTACGAAGTATTATCAATCTTTCATGAAATCGTAATTTTCAGGTTTATTGTTTCATAGAATCTGTAAACCTTTTCAATTTTTTATTGAACGAATATTTGACAAGTGAGTGAGAACTTACACAACAATCAGTCAATGTCAATAACTCAGAAGCGTACTCTCTCAATGTTGCCTTCATTCAGATTTTGTCAGTTGGAATTCTCGGAATTCTTGTGAGCGTAAAGTGAAAGACTTCGATAAGATCTCTTTTCAGGGATTTACGCTTATTTACCGCACAAATCAGAAAATGTTGAATAAAATGAAATCGGGTGCGCAAGTTGGAAGCTACTCCGTTGCACGAACTTTTCAAGTGAAGGAGAATGTTGAGGTACTCAAGGTTTGTTTCTTTTTTGAGTAGTCTTCTTACAAAATATTCGACGTATAATTCGATGTTCAGTATATGTCGTGGATGGGAAGAGGCTGGATTGTTTCAACTGTAACATGTTTCTTATCATATGGATACTTTGCGTAAGCATTTTCACAAAATTTAATATGAGACACATTTTATATTAGATTCGGTCCAGATGGTTTTGATGCGAGTCGAGCTCTTGGATACAACACCTACGAAATATTCGTTGCATTGTGAGTGCCATTTTAAACCGTACTTGACAGCCTTTTTTAGAAACGTTGCGGCATTTTATACGTTGAGTATCACAGGAAACTCACACATTCTCAAACAGTTTCGGAAACTCAAAGTTATAAGAGCTTTTCGTAACTCTCGTAAATTAGAGGTTCGTCGCCAGTCTTTCAATTTATTCAATTTATTCAATTCAGGAGAGTAAACAGCACAGCATTCATTTTCGGAGAAATGAAACTGATCAATATTTCTCAGACTTCAATCGGTCATTGCAGTAAATAATATAACGGGCAACACGAATAAAGATAAAGTGTCTCTCAACAGTCATGGCTGTGTCGAACGTCACCATTCTTCAGAACCCTATGATGCGTTTTTGACTGCACGAAGCCATCTTTGATGCTCAGCTTTTTTTTTACTTTTTTGAGCGCCACTGTACTGATTATTTGTTACTTCGAGTTCGAAAATGAAACACCCTTAGATTTGGAGCTTTTTATTATTGCCTCGTCTTGGGGATGACGATTTGAAAATTTGTAGAGAATGTGTGAGCTTGTTGAAAAAGTAATATGCAACTTATCTCTTTTCTTGAGACAGAGAACAGATTTTCAAAAGAGAGTGGGACGGTATTTCTGAGAAATAGATTGTGAATTGTTCATTGTACTCTCATTCTCACATCCGTCACAAATCTCGGATAAAATTAAACTTTTATTGATCTTTCATAGTGTTTTATTCAGAAATTCTTTTGTTTTCTCGAATGTTCTTCATTTCAACTCACATCCTTCGTCTGCAATTTCTTCTTTTTATGTTGACGGCATGCACACTACTAGAAATTACGGCGAAATACGGACATAAATAACAATCATTTTTGTATTTCGCAAATTTATTAGCATTCGATCTCTGTTATGAAGTTATTCAATCAGAAGCCTCGTGAATAGAATCACTACGTGGAATAATCAGCACCACGAAGGCGCTCCCGTGAAGCCTCACTGGAAAATAGTGAAGATTGGAATTCAATGTAGCCTGCTTTATTATGTTGAAAGAGGCACTTTCTCTTCATGTCTACGTATGGCATTGATATTTACAACCGGAACTGTTGTGTGGGGAAATATCCCGCAATTGACCATTTGCGTGACTAAACTCATTAGAGCTGGAGTCAATTTGGAATGAGACCTCTCATTCCAACAAGTTCTCTGCTTGAGTCTATTAGGTTACTGCAATGACGCATTATTTGCAGCCATTCAATATTACGTACTTGGAACCACTCGATATTACGTGAAGAATGTGCAATGCTAAGTGATCGTAGCTATTTCTCCCTATCTACTTTCTTCAAATTTCTGTTAAATATTGGTCACACTTACATGTTTGTATTACTTCCTGTTTCGTTGGTCAGCCAAAATGCCATCATTCTCTGTATCCTCTCTCGGCTTGTCCTTCTTTAGATCTCACACTTATCGCTTGAAAGAACACGATAAGATATTGAGTACCACCGAGTCTCGTTTTATCACCCTAGTTCGTTCTAAATTATTTCGCCTTTCCTCGAACGCACAACGTAAATAATTTATTCTTACGTTCGAAAGTACTCCGTTGATCGGCGATGATATTCCCTGTCTCCATTTCACCTGTACGAGACGGCAAATCCCATATTGTCTTCGGTATGACAGACCTCTCGTGTATCGTAGCGTCTAGATTTAAGAATTGTATTTATTTACTCTCATGGTTATTTTAGTAGTCTTAATTCCACTTAATTCTCTTCAGACTCAGCAATGGAATCGGCCCATCATTTCGTTAAACTCAATTCGACGGCCTTCAATGCATCTCCATTCATTATGTATCCTATTCTGATTATCGAAGTAAGAACTTCCTACGAATCGCATACTTAATATATCGATACAGATCGCTCTCATTGTCGAGTTCTGCATATTGTGGCCATTACTGTGCATTGCAGTCAAAAGAGCCGGTATTTCTCTTTTTGGTTATCAATTTAGTTGCTATTTTCCAGGTGTGATGCATCGAAATTTCCGCATTCAAGTCTGTCTGGCCTCTTCTTACCTTTTTCTCGGTCAATTGAGCAGACTGATAATGATTTACTACCAGTTATGGGACGTCTCTCTAGAGAGTTAGTTCTTTATTTAATGTGTTTTCAACTCTTTTTTATGTTCAGACGACCATCTCATGTATTTGTGCGATTTGATCAAAGTCACGGTGCTCGGCTACTACTGTTCACTGTGAGTAAATGAATCGTGAAACATCTGCATATGGAAAGAAACAAAGAAATGAACAAGACTTAACTAAGCCCCTCCCGAGTTATCGCTAATTTTTCCAGAATGGGTTCTTTCGCAGCAGAAAGATACGTGGCGACCCATTTCTGGAAATGGTACGAGAAGGGATCTCCTTCGACTTTTCTCGTTCTTCTTGCTACTGAATCCATCATGATTATTCCGAATTTCGTTGAAGCTGTACTCAATCTGAATGGTTTGCTTCTACTCTCGACCTACCATCCAATTCTCATTGAAGGAACCATCTCTATCGAATCCAATTTCTACGTTCTCGCTGTTGTTTTCGCACTCAGTTCTTTAGTTCGCCAATCTTTTCATCAATCTTTTTACATTTTATATTCCAGGCATTTCTGCGCACATATAGTTTAAATGTTGGAATTCATCAAAGTCTCTGTCAAGGTGCTCAACTTGATTACTCAGTGTCGCGTACATTTCAAGTTCGGGAAAATGTCACAGTTATGAAGGTTATTCCTACATCGTCTTCATTATTAAATTTTCGTCTCAGTTCATGTTTGACATAATGGTGGCCCCTTCACCATTCGCATTGGCTGCTTTTATCGCTTTCTCTATCAAAATGTAATGAGAAATTCTTTAATTTTTTTGAAAACATCCCGATGTCCAGGTTCGGTTCAACAGATTGGCAATTCACTCGAGACGTTTCTTACGCTCTCTACGATTTGCTCATTGCACTGTAAGTTCATCCAAGTCAATGAAGTGCAAATCGTACGTCAGGTTCTGTTCTGCTCACCAACTTCGTGCGATTTATTGCAATAAGTCGATCTATCGAGCGTTTTATCGAATTGGGATCATCAGAGCTGTCAAGTCCCGAAAAATAGACGTGAGTAGAGAAAAAAGGGTCTTCGCAGCTCTTGATTTTTTCAGACGGAATTGAAACGTTCTGTTTCGATGTTCTCAGACATTGGCTCCGCTACCATAACGGAATCGTATTTTTCTCAGCTTTCTGACTCGTGGAATAAATAGATTTCTTTGCATTGAGCAAGTAATTATCTCATTGTACTCTACGGATCTCCGTCTAACAGTCACATCACCTGCTTCGTCTCTTACAATTACGTCGTTGGAACTGACTGAATGACAAGACAATGGAAGAGTGAATATGCGTTACAATTTTAATTTTAAAGTTGCATGAGAGACAAACGAGTAAGGAGAATCATTAAGATTACAACTAAATCGCGACAACTAAATCAGACAGCGCTTGTTAGAATGAGAAATTGTCATCCAATTCCGCTAACAAGAAGTACGAGAAATTGAACTCTCACAAATAGGGAACTAAGACTCTGTCAAGTGGCACGAATGGCTCTGAAATGTCACTCAGTTGTTAGTAGTGTTTTTCGTTTCACCCACACGTCGATTCTCGCACGTCGACTGATATCAAAGATCGCCTTCAGTACAGTTCAATTTGTTAGAAAACACCGTTCTTTTGAGTTACAAACGTGAGCTCATGTTCAAGTTAGAACACTGTTTCGTAGGTATTATGCAAACTCCGTAACCCCGTGGGTATTGTTGCCATCGTGACCATTTTTTTGACGTTTTCTATTCGTTTTCTATTATCATTCAATCGCTTTTACCTTAGTTTTGTAGTGCGATGGAGCAGCAACCTCACTTTGTTAAACTCAATTCCACTTCTGTTGCTGCAGCCCCAACTCTTTTCTGGTCGATTATCCTCACCGAGGTCGTTGTTTATTCAATTGAATCATTCAGAATACATTCCAGATCATACTTGGTATTGTGTATTGTCTTCTCTGGCCATTCTTCTGCATTTCTGTCTTTCGGGCAGGTGAGATTCAGTCTGGAATTGCAGATGGAAATCAGCACATTTCAAGGAGTTATGCATCGTAACTTCCGTATACTATTGTGTCTGGCGACTGGGTATTTACTGTTGATGAGAATGTCACGATTCACGATGCTATGGTATCAACTGAACGATTATCCCATAGAAGGTGCCAGGCAAATCAGGCAACCAGAATGAGTAATTGCTTCTCAGCTGACGACCCCATAATGTTCGCGTGTGATCTTATCACTGATTCAGTGCTTGGCTATTACATGTCCATGTATGATTTTTTCACACCGAGTTTGAAAAAAATGACACGACTCTCACAATCAGAATGGGTTCATTCGCTCTTGAGCGATACGTGGCCACTCGACTATGGCGATGGTACGAAAGAGCTACTAGTATACTCTCTCAACCTTTTCGGTGCTGATAATATCGGAATCGATAATGATATTTCCTACAGTGATTGGATGCGCACTCAATCTAAAAGGTTCTTCGATCTGCCTTGATAAGACGATTCAATGATTTCCAATCGAAGGATACATCTCAATAGATGCGAACTTCAATGTGTTCACTCTTCTTCTCATTCTTAGCACTGCGGTGAGTGAATTCTATTGATATAAGTTCACGAATAAAATTCTAGTTATTTCTCCGCACATATCATGTGAATGTTCGAATCGCTCGAGAAATGGCGAGGGGAGCTAAACTCGGTTCTCATTCTGTCTCGAGATCATTTCAAATAAGAGAAAATGTGAATGTGATGAAGGTAAGCCAATCAAATTTCACCTCGAACACCACCATTTAGTACATGTTTTCGATCATCGTCAAGCCGGCAACTGTCTTGGGAGGAGTATTCGTAGTGTTCAGTTTCAAAATGTGAATTATTTACACTGAAAGTGTACATATTCTCATATTTCTCTTTAGGTACGGCCCTCGTGAGTATCCCGTTCTTCGAGATATTTCATGGGCTCTATTCGATCTGCTTTTAGCTACGTCGGAATGATTTTTTTTAAATAACGTTGAACTCAACTTTCAGTTATTCCCTTTTCCACATTTCTCTCGCCATCTGTTGCAATGAAGTAATCTACCGAGAATTCCGCACTATTCCCATTATAAGACGACTCACTGAGAGAACGAGTTATAAGGTAACTATTTCATCTGTTTTTTGTCTAACAAAAGAATCTTCAGGTAGAAAATTCTCGATCAGATATTTTCTACATCGACACTGCAACTGTTTATTTCAGTCAATTGGCCGACTTATGGGATAGATAATATGCACCAGCAACACACATGGGGAACTTTATTATGAATATACATCGAATGAATGAACATTAGTTTTCATCAATTGAGTAAGGAGATCTCTGAATTGTTTTCTTCCTTCATTTCTCCTCGCGATTTCCGATTTCACCCTGAAATATTCGCTTCTTTTCATAGGCGCGCGATGTTTTTGTTTATATTACTTTCTATCTATTTTTCTCTTGTGTTGGTTGTCTCGGATTACAAAGGAACAATAAAGAAATTCTGACCCCAATTGGATCTGAGTCAACGATCATCTTGTCTCCTCGAATCAATTTGTTGATTACCATGAAGAATAGACCGATTAACTCCACGATAGAAATCACTGAATCGAATAATGGGTTGATGGCAGACAAGTAATGGAACCAGATAATCCCAGCCACAATCCAGCATGGCCGGCCACATCCGAGAGCATCGAGACCAGCTGGAATTCACAGAACATTCCTTTCTAAGTAACTGACACCATTAGCTAGAATGAATGCATGATCAATGCTCCCACTTGTATAGACGACAACTACCACCAACTGACTGTGTAGGTCGGTCCTTGAGTGTACGATTGCACTAGAAGAGTCTCGTAATACAATTCGAACATGAGGCCATTACGACGATACCTTCAATAGGGTTGAATATGATTGAGGAAGGTGACTCAAACCATTTGATGCAATCTGCGGCTCCTTTGAAGTTTGTATTGGCATACTCGCAGCTACCAAACTGCAAACTCTCTTGATACTTCACTGGGATTCTCCGACTCACTCCAGGTTTATCCACGGTCACATTCGCAATTGGATCTCCCCCAGTCGTGTGATTAGAAGCGATGATGGATCTTCTCTTCCTACCATTCGTTCCTGACGATTGACCAAGTCGCCAACGAGCAGCAGTCAGTGCTTGCCCCTTTGAACGATTGATTCAGATGAAAATAGGAAAATCAACCTGTAAATAGCAAGGATCCATCGAACTGTCCACATCGATGTAATCGAGAAAATCCTTGTCAATCAACGGATTTTGCTTCAGTGAACTGAGGTCTCTCGAACTCTGAAAAGGATGATGAATGGATTCATCTAGATGGAAACTCGAACCTCTGCTCGTTTGCACACTGACTGACTCCAGCATACATCCGTACTAGTTCCCATTGATAAATAGCAATTGGCACTGGAAGGAAGAGCTCCCTTGTCCCAATCAGTGATATTCGGCACGTTGACTCCAGTTGGAATGAAGTCATAAGCATCGAAGAACTGAAAAATATCTGAAAGGGCATCATACTAAGTGTTGTCCACCTCCGAGCATGAAATGGTCGAGGTTGAGTTTCCGTTGAACTGCTTACAGACTGAAGGATAATTGGAATAAGAACACGGCCAGTCCCAAACTGGTTGGAGAGAATCCGAGAACATTACACAACTAGGAATTTATATGACTCAGTGTTTAACTTAACTCGACCTACCTTTTGCATCGTTTGGTCGAGAGACAAGGATAGCCCTGAATAACTGTGAACTTGGTGCTGTTGTAGACGGAAGGATACGCATCACGACAAGCGAATGCAGTGGAATCCGTAGCTTGGATTATCTCAGTTTCTGTAAATATTGGTTGATCACGGGTCGAGGAAGGGATTGTACTCGATAGCCATTCGGGCAGACAGAGAGGAGATCGAGTCGTCGGACTTGTTCCCTGAAGATATTTTGCTGTAACAATCATCAACAATTACTGACCACGGTCGATTTCGTCGATTTGATCGATATAGTAGTGGACCCCTGCAATGACTCATCATCCCCTCTTCCTCTCATCCCTACATCATAGTCATCAGAGTCCTCGTCTCCATCTCCTTGTCTTCCTCCTCCCAGAATATCCAAGAGGACACCTCGTTGTCCCTGAGTACCCGCAGCCACTTTGTACTGGAAGAATGACGTGAGAAGACGAGTATTCCATCTATTTCAACCTTGGAAGAAGGGTAGACTCCGTAGGTGACAGTCTTCTGGAGGGCAGATTCAGTGCAGGGAGACTTGCAATCACACACAGTTCGGCCCTCCTCTGTGTCGGGTGAAGGGGTGTGAGAGGTGAGATTGACGAGACAAAGCACTGAATGGAACGAGGGAGGAAGAGAGGAGTGCACTCTCTCACTATCAGTCGGAGTGGAGCAGTAGCTGTGTTGGTCTCCCTTCATGTATAGTGGATCGACACATTTGCAGTGTTCCCATGCCAATCTCTGCAGACAGGAGTGCTGACACGAATTGAAGGTATACGTGTAGTTCTGAAATCGAATGAAGGGATGCCTTTCATGGATCACCTGCCGTGTAATAGTTCTCTCCCTCCTCTCCTGGCCCAGTGCAGTTACTGTAGGGTCTATCGAGTCGGCCTTTACCCACCTGAAAGTAAGTCTAAACTGGAAATCAAGTGTAGATAAAACCTTAGAGAACGAGATCATCGCCTGTGTCGACGCGCCGATTTTGAATCCATTCTTAGAGAAATCGGGATATTCATCAGAATCGTGAATGAGTGCTCGACTGAGTGAAATGAGTGACTTCCTTAGATAAACTTCTTTGTCTCACATCGTCGCACTGTCAGTCGTAGGCAGGAAGTCAAACACTGTGAAACGAGGAGAATCTTGCTGAATTAGACTAATCGATAAGATAAATATTTGAAGTCTCACATTGACAGTCATGAGCATTCTCAGTCCCTGCTCTGCTCCAGGCCGAGTTATCTCGTGATCGTTCACGAAAGAGAAGCAAACTCCGTAGTCCGGATGGAGGAAGGAAGTGAAGTCAGACCTTGACTCTATCAATTATTTCATCAGATGAATTATTTCGAACGAGGTGCAAGTCTTTCCGGCGAAAGTGCATTCAGTGACGAGATCAGTGAATGAATAACCAGCTCGACGACGATTCGAATCACTCAATTTCTTCATCATCAATCTGAGGGAATTAGGTATTGAAATAGAGCAGATTATTAAACCTGAGCATGACTCTCGCTCTGTTCAATCTCTGCATTGTCATCGTCGAAGTTGAAAAACCATAGTCATCCTTACTTATCTTCTTCAACTCAAAATCCTCGTACTGCTTCAACATCTTGGAAATCTCGACATACGCTGGATCCGAACTGAAATAGATCCCTAACAGTGACAGAATTCGTAAAAATGACATACTCAACTATGCTTCTCCTCATCGGATTCTCATTGCAGAAACTGAAGAAAGGGAATTTCTAAAAAAAAGCGTCATCTTGAATTCAATATTGTCATACAAAACCTGTGATTTTACTCCAATCGCCAGTTCTGTCGAAGAAGGGAACTTGAGATACTTGAGGATGACATTGATTGAGATGAAGATGAACAGGACAACCCTCAAAGGCCAAAGTATAGAAAATGTACTTCTTTGATTGCTCACATGATAACGAAGATGATGGAGTAGACGATAGCCAGCCATTTGACACTTGTGGCAATCTTATTCACACACACAACAGTACACCACTGGGAAAAATCTCTGAATAGTTTCTTGAACGAGAGACCTCTCTGACCCTGGGAATATATCTTATCACGCGGATCAAAAAAGAACCTATACCATCGTGAGTGATTTATCTTCGAGGAGTAGGGATGAAGGCACGGAGATGCTTCTCCTTTTCCCTTCTTTCGTAGTCAAGACAGCGATGGGAAACAATAGTGAAGCTTCTCTCTGAATGGAAGAGTTACTCGAGAGAGGCAGGGATTGAGACGTCACTCGAAGCCATAAAAAGCTGAACAATGATGCACTGTGCAATGCTGTTGATCAAAAATTGGCCATTATTGCTCAAGATAATGTAGTTCATGGTTTTTGTAGTTGTCTGCTCAACGTACATACGTGAGCTTCATTTATCAGAAAAGGCAGGCATAACATATATTTTACAGTCATTCTAAGGGACAGTTTTCCTATCCGACAGTTGTCATTATGCTCCTTCTCCTTTTTATATTCTTGTTTGCCTACTGAATGCGACTGCCTTATCTTCATTTTCATATTATAATTTCTATAATATGAGCATTGATAAATATGGATTCGAATATGATCAACGCCTATTCCCGATTCTTAAATGGTTCTTCTTGTTTATTCGCCGTTACTGAGTCGCAGTGTAAATATCTAGGATTCGATACATCTATGGAACATTCATGATTTTGATTGTTCATCCCATATTTTTCTACTTGTTATTACGCAAGTCTCGAGGGTTCCATTCCGGTATTCGCTTGGGGTATATTGTAAACCAGGTAAAATTCATTAGTTACAACAACAAAAAGCGAAAATTAACGTTCAGGTGAACATGGCAATTCACGATGTCTATAACAATCTTCTCTATCAAATGTACATCCCTGCCCCATATCCAGCTGTTTTCTGTTCGGGTCTTCTGTGTCATTCTCTGTCTACGAGGGGATTTGAACTATTGGTTTGAATAGGTGGCACAAGTCAATACCTAATATTTTCAGATCCTTCAATGTATCATCGTAGCACATGGAATTCCTCCTTACTTCTACATGATTCTCAATACAACTCAATTGATTCTTCCCCAATCAAGCATATTTAAAATATCAAAACGGTAACAATAGTTCGTATTTTGGAAAATTTCGTGTTTGTGATTAGAACTTTCTGGATTCTCCTCTGTATCATTTACATTGATTTGTGCGCAAATGCAGTCTACTTCTGCTTCGGTCACTCAATTCAGCGACCCAAGCTATTCGATCAGGTTAGTAATATCTTCTTTCAATAATTTGGGTATCAGATTTCCGATCTACAATGGTTGAAATCTCATAAAGGCGCCATGGCGATTGTTGGAACAGTAGATGAATTCGACGGAATTGGTCGCTGTGAGTATATCAAGGAAGTATCCACAAAATGTGGACATTCGAGATATCTATTTCTTCACTTTCTCCGCTATTCTGCTTGGAATTTTCATGGGATGGATCACATTTCATGCTTTTTACACACTCATCACTTATAGAGTAGAGCCGCAGTCTGATAGCTTCTATCATACCTTTTTAGAATGTATCAAAATCTCGATCCCATCTCTTGCAGATTCGTTTCATGAGAGTGTTGCTAATCCAGGTTCGAATCGGTTTCATCCTTCTCTAATTGAAACACTGAGACATCGCTCGTTGTTGTCTTCTATGGAATTCCTCTGGCCGTTCTTGTTGGAATGGTCAATTACTATCACTTTCCGCGTCTGATTCTGGCGATTGGACGATGTTTATCATTGGTAGGAAATGTCAAGGAAAATGAAAGAGAAATTTACGCATCATTGTAGTTCATGTATTCTATCAATTCAATTGTTGAATGTGTAATTCTACTCATAATGACACCCAAGTATCAAACGGTCAGCATGTCTTTCATTTTATTCTATACATCTATTCTTCAGGTAATCAAACAAAAAGTTCTTGGATTCTTTGGTATCGCGAAGACAGTAAATAACGATCCACGAATAGAGAATACTCTCGCAACTAAATTGTAGATTTTATTTTGTATGACAGAACGTTGCGGATTGTAATTTGTTGTTCATTGTAAATGAATATCAATACATACTATCGCATTGAAGTATGGCTTTTATCAGTTCGAGAATCATAATTTACAGAGGGAATAGGTGTCCTTCCTTTGCATAGTACAGTCCATTCGATTCCTTCGTCCACGTATCGAATACTTTCACCATGAGGTTAATTGACTGTTCCACCTGCAAATAACCATTACCTTTGCGATTCCGTCACAACTCCAATTCTGCATTCATAGTATTAACAACTGACCGTTAGTTCTCCTCTGTTATTCGTCAATTGGGTTACTACGAATCCGGGCAGAATGGCTACAGTGAGGACGTTGTCCTTGATCGTGTGGTGGCCAAACGTCTTCGTCAGAGAGTTCAACGCCGTCTCAAATTAATCGTTGAGTATCCAATTTTTGACGGTGCGAGTCACCTTGCTCGCTCTGTAAATGACGACTCCTCCACTCTTATTATCCTGAATGGATGCTGCTCCAGAGGAGATATTGACGATGGCAGCTCGATTGACTCCGATGGGAAGGGAAGAATTAAAGGAAGCTGCCTTTTTGAGGAGAGGAAGGAACACCTGATGGAGCCCAATTATTTAAAAATGAACACTTTGCTTTCCCTTACCTGGGAGATAATAATTGGACCAGCGACATTGATATCGAAAGTGTCGAGAATTCTCTTTCGATCGATGGGAGATTCGACTTCATATCGATCGAGAACTCCCGCGTTGTTGATGAGAAGAGTGAGACCTCCCTCACCGACGATGGAGGAAATCTGAAGGATAATTGTTTTCGTCGTGGGATTGTTTATACCGCAGCTTACTATACGACTGACATTTCAAGCTATCTCGTACGAGGCACTAAAGGCATACTATGGTGATAAGGAGTGAAGTAATAGATAAGAAGTGCTCACTTCCTTCTCAGCGGCAACGATACTTTCATCGTTCTGCACGTCCATTTTGACAACGTGGAGACGGGGATCGGAGATCGAATTGAGATCCTGCAATATTCAATCTCAATCATGTGATGGATTGCACTACGTACGAGAGACCTCGACTATTTATTTACCTCCTTAGGGCAAATGTTGAGGAAGTGAAGATAAGTAAGGGTGGATTGAACTTACACTGGCAGTGGACGGATCTCTCGCAGTGGCGAAGACGTGTTTGACATCCTTGAGAGAGAGATAATGATGGACGAATCCCAGTCCAATTCCACGATTGGCGCCAGTGATGAGAATGGAGGAGGGAGACATTCTTACTCTGCAACAACTGAGTGAACAGCACAAAGGGAAGGAACAGACGAGTAGAGACAAACAACAACTAGGTCGAGGAGAGAGAGGGGATGAAGAAGGGAGAAGAGAGGGAGGGAATACACGCGTCTCCACTAGTCACAAACTACAGGAGGGAGAGAGTCAGTTAGAGAGCAAACGAATGTGATGGGAAGACTTCCCCTCTGGTCGCCCTTATATCCGAATCCTTCGATGATGATGCACAAAGTAGAAACTAGAAGAAATGATTGGAACAGAGTTGTGGAAGACGCTAAGATTGCCATGGAAACAGCAACGGCGAATAATCATGCCCTCATGAAACAAGACTCACTATCAGATTGAAATAGAAAATGAAGTGATCATAAATGAATGTTTACCACAATGCGTTTACGACATTAGCTATTTATCAATCTGATCATTAGTTCACGAAAACAACTAAAATACGTTCTCTGGTGCGTTTCATCCAATCTCTGGATACTAATGGTATGATCATACGTGTCGATGGTCATTCTTTTTCAATGGTCTTGCGAGATACGAACTAGTCTCAACCGATTTACATTCTAAATAGTAGAACGTGCAAAAATGTTTTATCATTTTGGTCATATTCTGTATTGCAAGTAACGAAAAAAAGCTAATGTGACAACCTGAAATCACTCCCCAATCAGAGAACAGTCTGCAAAAATAGACTGAATATTGAATGAGAGCTTGGCTGCACTTCTTAGCTCCTTTTACCACGCAAAATCCAGCAGATGGTCGACATTTCATTGAGACTGTGACATGGAATACCTAGTATCCGGCTGTTTTATTCGTTTATCTGTTCATAACAAAAACAATAACGATGTGTTATCAGCTCCAACGCCATGTTAGTTCTGAGCAGCACACTTGCAACTTTGTTGTATGAAACTAATTTTATTGTTCTATGGAGTACATTTGAGAGTATTTTTACTCGATATGCGTTCTAATTTTGTCGTGTAAGGTGATTTCCCTGAATACAATATCAGTCATTGTACCTCCAGATCTATACGAATCTATTGGACTGCGCCCTCAATCGTGATCGATTGCAGGCCCTTCGTTCCCTTCGATGAATCTCTCTTTCTCCATCATCGACCCTCTCGATTCTTCCATCGCTTCTTGGTTCAGAAACGCCAAGAATGTTACTACTTTGTCATCTGTAATATCTGTGGTATTCACGGTCTACATCGTACTAACGAAGACTCAGAAATCGAACAAGGAATACTCAATTCTGCAATTAATCGTTGTCGTGAGTTTTCATGAATTGAATTTCATCAACCATTGTACCTCGATTAGATTCTTGGTCTTCTCAATGACATCGATGCTCAACTAATATTCGATCCTATATTTCTCCTTCCAATTCCTTGCGTTGTTAGGTAAGAACATTTGCTGAGTAGTAGAATGATTTTTGTTTCAGAAACAATCCATTAATTCCAATTCCGGGCAGTGCGAGATGGCATTATGTGAGTCTTTTCATGCAGCAAACTTCGATCTTCGTATTCTCAGGTTATCTGGGTGGCAATTGTTTCTCAGCAAGCACCTGCATTCATCGCTTGTTATGTCCATAGACATCAGGCAAGGAGCAGGATGTCGACATCATAAGATTGATTGGATTGAAGGTTGTTCTTCTGCCCAATTCCCAATGGAGAATCAGACCTGCAATGAAGAACATTCTACTCCTCTTCTATTGCATAATCATCGAAACGCCCACTCTAATTCTAAGGGTATTGCGTTCTGGTTGTGTGAATTTTTAGAATATTATTGCAGAGAGCGTTTGTCCCCCACTACATTGTAGATGAATTCGCACAGGTATGACAATGGCTCTCTTCATCTTTACATTGCTTTCAGTTTCTGTCGGATGAATGGCCGACGACAATGAAAGAGAATATGGATTGCACCACGTTAGAACTATTCCAACCGTACATCCAAGCTGCTAGTGTCTTGCACATATTCTCAGTCAGCATTGTTATAATGGTGAGAAACATGAGTGAGGGTTTTTTGAAGAATCGGACTGGAAACTAAAAACTTTTATGAATTTTTGTTCGAAAACCATAAAAATACAAAAATACAAAAAAACATACAAAAAACAAACTGACCTTATTCAGCTAATTGTCCACACTCTTCGACAATTGACTCAATCAACTTTCTTGAGCGAGAAACGACGAGAGTCACAACGGAAAATGACTCATCTACTCATTTTGCAGGTTTTTTTGAAAATCAATTAATCTTTTTAAAAAATATTTAGTCGTTGTTCCCTGTTCTGATGCAAGTAATTCCAAATTTGGCAGGTTTCGCTGTTTTTGTCTTGAAATGGAAAGGATCAAGTGAGTGCATCGTGTCATTATAGAGTATTCGTATTTGCAGTCGTGTGGCCAATTCTAATGGTGATTCTATCTACAAATTCTTTCGCTCATTCGATTGTTATTCTTGGAACCACTCCAATCTACAGAAGCACGGTGTTACAAATACTGAGAATTGTGCGCAATCAACAAATGAATGTGCTCCAAAACACTATTTCAGCCTGAACGAGACACAGGGAAACGATCTATTACTGTATCTACAGTTCCTCGTCCGCAAACTGATTGACAACACACATAAACAATCTAAATTTATCACAAAAACGAATTGCTTGGATTTTCCTTCTCTTGAATAAGAATGCAGGAAGAAAATGGCCTGTTGTAACTTGTGTCCAGTGTGAAGCAGTACGGAGAGTACAGTTGTAAACGAGAGACGCGGTCAACAATTCGGGAAATGAAAGTTATTGCCTGTTTCTTGTTTCGCCTATTCGCACCTCATCATTGAGTGGGAATGAACTCAACTTTCCCCATCGTTCGACCGTTGGATACCCAGATTAACCAATGGATTCGAGTTATGAAAAACTGCATATCCTTCCTATCAATATTCGCTGCTCTTCTAACCATCGCAGTTATTGTGAAAGGGTCGAATATATCGAATAGAGAATATTGACGAAGAACCTTTCAGCTCATGATGTTGAGAGTACTCATACTACAGGTTCTTATTATTTAATATAATGCGTAGTTGAAACTTTTCAGTCACTATTTCCTATACTAGTGCAAGTGCTTCCGAACGTTGCTGGTTTCACAGTTTTCGTTTTTGGCTGGAGTGGTTCGGGTGAGTGAGATGGTGTATGGCCGCTCACTTTTTTTTCTCAATTACTCGGACTCTTAAATTGCTCAATTAAATTCTTTAGCTGTTTACCCAGTGATTCTCCTTATTCTCTCCTCTAATTCATTCGCTCTTTCTTTCGTTCTTCTCGGTACGACGCCCTTGTATCGAGATACGATCAGAGAAGCAGTGAGTTCCCACTACAAATTCCGAAACGTCTCTTGTTTTTTAGATACTCGGGGACGTCCGAAGGAAACAAACACAAACGACATCTTTCCATCTATCCAGTGTTATTGAGAAATGACCAACATATTTACAAACTAAAGAATGTCGAATAAACTACTTCTCACGATTGTTCAGATTCGAAGATGAAATTTTCATGAGATCAAAAATATAGTAAGCGCATTTGGATAGTAAAGTGGATCTTTGTAGGCCGTA
>LS544791.1:0-13348 GCA_900490775.1 Pristionchus maxplancki
GAGGACTTATTTCCTCATCGCTTTGAATCGTAGCACTCTCGCAAAATTGTGAGAATCACTATTTCTGAACAAACAGAGGCGACTCACGGAATGAATACATATGGCTTCTTCTCATTTAATTTGATTGAGTGTAACACGGGCTGGAAAATCTCGACAAACAATCTCTGCATTCCTTAATCGGTGAATATCGCTGACGTGGGAGTTATCTCAGGGTAGAAACATACATCTCCCGATCCAACTAAAATTTGATTTTCTGAGTTGAGTGCGCTGGCTAAAAAAATTTGAACAGGAGAATAAGACATGGGTTCGACAATAGGGAAGACAAATGAATCATCATTTCCTCTTCTCTCTTATCGGTCAAGAGATCGTACTTAGATAACTATGTGCAGTTTTCTGCATTTATGTATATTGTATTTGCGTCTATTCGTGGCAGTCCTGGATACGGTATTCAAGGGACTAAATTGGGGAAGGAAAGGCATCTGTGTTGACGGGGAATATCTCTCACACCTCCTCTATGCTGACGACTGTGTACTCATCTCCCACGACGCGCGCCAAATTCAAACTATGGTCTGGGAACTAGAAAAGGAATTGCCTATCAGAATAACCAAATTATGATGTATGGATCATCTGGAGCTTTCAAACTTGACATTTCCAAAGGTTATAAAATTGTGGCTTGAATAACTTGACATTTGTAATGTTTGCCATTCGAGCAATACTTACAATTCGAGCAATACTTGTTAGGTGAAAAGGATGTATGAAGTTATCCGATCTCCGTGCCGAACTGCAGCTATCCGATCTGCATTGCGTTCTCTTCTCTCTCAGCTATCGTTCAATGTTTTTTTTTCTATAAAAAATATTGTAAGTGAGCGGTAGTATCGCCGAAAGTGTTCCTCTCTGTTCCCACTTTGTGGTCATCCGTGTGAATACACAAAACACATGACTCTGATGGGTTCAAACCATGGTAAACATGCCAAATTGGCCAGCAATTTTGAGCACGGGACCAGGCCTCGAAACAAAGAAAACGTGCCAAATGACATTTCCCCCCTGATACCGCAATTTCGGGAAACTGAACAGAGATTCAAACCGCTGTAAACATGACAAATTAAGCCCCTGAACCAGCAATTTCGAGAACAGCATCAAGGGATGTGCACCTATGGGTATACTGTACCTGATGTGACTGATCATGTACGAATATTGTGGTCTACATAATCGACATATCGCGGTTCTATCAAATTATCGTGAACCGATTTCTGAATTTCATGATCTAACTACAATATTCTAAGTATTAGCAAAATTAGTGACGGGCAGAGGAATGACATGAGTATCGTGCTTGTTTGTATGCGGGAATATGCTCTGATCTCCATGATATGCGAGGAATGGCTCTAAAACGAGCTCCAAATAGCCTCATTGCTGCAGATCGTTGAAGTCACAGTGGAAGTGGCTTCTCCGTGTAGTGGACGTCAGCGATCAAGAAGAGGCTTCACTTTGGAATTTGGCCTACTAATGAAGGGCACGAAGGGTTTCTAAGATGTATCCGGAGGTTTGGATTCGCATTAGGAAAAATTAGAGATTTGTAACTGATGTGGAGCATAGTGTGTCCGAGTAAAGTCTCTCCGATTTACTGGGTATTTGAGGAATTATCAACTTTCTCGTTGGAATTTTCTACGTCCTCAGCTGAGCTATTTAATTTATCAAAAAGTATCTTTTCAGTACTGCTAACCGTGCATCTGTATCTCTCTTATTTAGAGGTTGTGGTTTTCGAATTTTGAGCTACGTTGTAACCCACACTGTAGAAACATCGGGACACTCCGCTTAGTCATTCGAAAACTTGTTAGCTTCTCGGAGTCTCCAATTTGGATAATTTCGATGTTTACCACAACTTGATAACCGGTCGCTTTCCATGAATTCATGTGACATTTGGAATTGCAGGTTTCGTTCGGCGAAAACATCCCGGTGCATAATGTTTTGGAATGATTTTGTGCTGGAATGTGATTGATCATTTTCCTGCACATCAAATGGCTTCAGGAAGCTGTGGAGTTGAATGTTATCACGAAAGTGCAACTGAGATGGTGGGAAAAAAGAAGAAGAAGAAAGTGCATAAGTAAGGCTTGCTCGTCTGTTTCGTTTCCGTACTTTCCCGTTCCAGCATCGAACTTTCATGTCAAAGCGTGTTCGAATGAGGTGTCACACACCCTATCATCATTGCGGCGATCAAAATTGCGTTGATAGTTCCTGTAGACTGCCTACTCCCACCAGCCATCTGTCTAGGGAATAGGCTCTGATCTCCATGATATGAGATGAATGGCTCTAAAACGAGCTCCAAATAGCCTCATTGCTGCAGATCGTTGAAGTCACAGTGGAAGTGGCTTCTCCGTGTAGTGGACGTCAGCGATCAAGAAGAGGCTTCACTTTGGAATTTGGCCTGCTAATGAAGGGCACGAAGGGTTTCTAAGATGTATCCGGAGGTTTGGATTCGCATTAGGATTCTAAGAAAAATTTAGAGATTTGTAACTGATGTGGTGCATAGTGTGTCCGAGTAAAGTCTCTCCGACAATTAGCGTGAAGTGGTCCTTCCGTTCTGCTTGGGGTCTTCCGCGTCGGTGTGAAGGTCCCCAGGGGGCCATTCGGTCACGGTTATACACCACATCAAGCCATGGTCATAAAAATGTCAATGTGAAACTCTAAAACTGTCTCTGAAAAGAATAATTTGCGCACTCGCATGATCACTTGAACGGCATCCCCTTTCTTTGACAGGCCTTTCTTTGTGATTGTTTATGTTCGATTATATGTAGTGTTCTTTCGCACATAATCCACTCATTAAGAACATTTCCAGAATCGATTAAAATATTAGAGACCGCTATCCAGTTGTTTTCCCGTTCAAAAGTTATGATAGATGAAAGTTACCATTTTTCTCTCCAAACCACAATGAGGGTATTCAGAAATTTTTTTCGACTTTTCACTGTAAACGATTAAAAAATAACTTTAGGCACATGCAAAAAAGTCACCCAATAGCGCAAAATGATCGGGGGAGTATGCTCTTTCTACGGTAGTGATTTTAGCGCGCACACTTTTCCCTTTTTTTTCATTTTTTCCTTGAAAACGTAATTTTTTCATCATGTGTTAACAATTTCATTCGAAAGAGATCGAAATTTTGACTACAACGTTACGGTTTCAGACCATTTTGACCACTCCCCGACGAAAAAACGAACAAAAACGCGTTTTGGGCCAAAATGGGGGTGCCCCTCTTGGAGCGCGGAGGGACATATCGCGAAATCGACCTCACCAGCGTGTAGAGGGTCAAAAATAATCCCTAGGGCCAACAGAAGACCACACACAACGGCTTTCCTCCTGATTTGCAAATGCATTCTCATTTTTTTAACCGAGTACCCGGGAATGTGGAAGAGCGCCAGAGCGCAATATAAAATAGTGATGGAACCCTATACTGTTCGCTACAGTGTTTCTATCTACGATATCGAGTAATGTCCAATCACAAAACGATTTTGTTCGAAACACGAGATGAGTTCCAAAAAGGATTGAATCTCTCTGGGGTGGTATTCTTCTTTGATTTTCGGCCTGGCCGAAAAAATATGGCGGCCGAAAATTTTTCGGCTCAGCCGAAAAAAATCGGCTAGTCTCCATTGTTTTCCATTTCATTTCTCATCTATCATCTACTCTCTGCCGGTGGGTTGCACAGGAGAGGTGTGGGGAGAATGAAATGAAAATAATCTAAAGCTGAAACATATCTTAGCCATGCATTAGTTATGATTTCATTCAATTTAATGAGCTTCTCTACATTGAGTGCTCATTGCTTGGAGATGTTACCTAACACTTTCTGCGTTTGAATAAGGTGTAGTTGCGCAACTCAGTAAATAAACTATAACGATTTACCATTGTGATCTTAGCAGCATTGCATAATGAGTATGATTAGAGTAGTTACCGTAATTAAGAATAAAAAAGTTATTTCACGAT
The DNA here is from genome assembly GCA_900490775.1 of Pristionchus maxplancki. Classification (NCBI taxonomy): domain Eukaryota; kingdom Metazoa; phylum Nematoda; class Chromadorea; order Rhabditida; family Neodiplogasteridae; genus Pristionchus; species Pristionchus maxplancki. The sequence goes on from LS544791.1 coordinate 3,970, forward strand.
ATTTTCGGAATTTTTTTCGGCCCGGCCGAAAATGAAAGAAGAATACCACCCCTGATGTGAAAAACATTTAAAAATAACAAATAAAGAAATAGGTGAGAAATAGTTGCCAAAACGGGCAATACGGCGACTAAAAGTTATTCACGCTAGAAAAGCAGGCTCTGTTCCAGTTAACTGGGCTTATGAAAATTAACTGGGCTTAAAAAAATTAACTGGGCTATTCAATGGCCCAAAAATAATCTGGGCTTATCAGAACTAACTGGGCTATTCAGTTGCCTGAAAAATTAGCTGGGCTTTTGCTAATGGAAACAATCTGTGATATTCATTTTAGTCCAAGATACGGATTTTTGTCATCATTTTTCTTCATTTTCTTTCTTCCCGACTCAGTATTGAACAAACAAAACGTTGTTTCCGAGTTTTATAATGAAACAAAAATAGGCATTGAGTTACAGTGCTTTGTACAATTGAGCAGACATAAGTTTTTTATCAATTCTTCTTAGGTTGTCGACGTGGTTTACGAGTTACCATTTTGTGAGTGAGTAGGTTTTTTGGGCCGTGCTGTGGTTGGTGCGGGAGTGGTGCTGGCTGGCCGGGTTCGCCGGGTGGGCTTAGGTGTAACAAAGTCGGGAAGATAGATACCTATCTTCCCGACTTTGGTAAAAGGTAAAAGGTAAAGGTAGTTAGGCTTTTCCACGCAAGGGCGGGCTGTGCCACCCCTTCGCATGTTAGCAACTAAGACCTATCCTGGGACGACCAGTGGCTGTTGCGAGGCTTTTACCGCCCGTGTTGTGTGCACGTGGTAGGGGATTTCTTTACTGTGGCTTGCAAAACTTCCAACATTTTTTAACTCCCTTGGTATGGGTGGACCTGAGGACGCGGGGAGTCGAACTCGTGACTTTCGAATCGCATTCCTGGCACACAACCACTGCGCCACCCGGTCCTCCCCAAAATTAACGCAGAAAAAAAACCTACTCACTCACAAAAAGGTAACTCGTCCACCACGTCGACAACCTAATAAGAATTGATAAAAAGAACTTGTGTCTGCTCAATTGTACAAAGCACTGTAACTCAATGCCTATTTTTGTTTCATTATAAAACTCGGAAAAAACGTTTTGTTTGTTCAATACTGAGTCGGGAAGAAAGAAAATGAGGAAAAATGATGACGAAAATCCGTATCTTGGACTAAAATGAATAATCCAGATTATTTCCATTACCAAAAGCCCAGGTAATTTTTCGGGCAACTGAATAGCCCAGTTAATTCTGATAAGCCCAGATTATTTTTCGGGCAATTGAATAGCCCAGTTAATTCTGATAAGCCCAGATTATTTTTTGGGCCATTGAATAGCCCAGTGAATTTTTTTAAAGGAGGACTAAACTCAATATTTTCCGGGCAAATCTGACCGCCTGGTTAGGTTGGTCCCTTAAATAACAGGAGATATTCGAAAACTAGAACGTTCTAACTTTACTATGAAGCGAGAAAAGCGCGCTCAAAGTTTGTACAGGGCACAGGCAACTTCAAGATGCGCGGTGCAAAGAGAGGGTAGAGGCGCAGAGAGGGGAAAGGGTGGGAGAGAGGAGGCGCCTCTAGTGTACTCTGCCGCTCTCACCCGCTTCCCTTCCCTCCTCCCTCTCCACAGTATCTCACCCTGATCGCACAGGGAATTGACTCTTCCAATGTTGGAGTTTCGTCCTTCTTTAAGCCCAGTTAACTGGAACAGAGCCGAAAAGCAGATTATCTAAGATTTGGATTGTCCGTTTCTGTTCGCCGTGAGGTACGATTTTAGTCTAGATTCATCAGAATAGACAAATACAAAAATTACACAATTTGGCGAAGGAACGTATTGGTAAAATCATTTTTAATCGACTGCGATAGAAATATTCCCTTATGCAATTTCATAAAGAATTGGGAATGAACAATCATCATGCATTGAACAATCGGGAGACGACGGTTCGAGCAAATTAAAACAAAAATGATTGTGATCGAGAGAAGAAACCAATCTGATAATGAGTAAACAGGAACGGTTCAAGTTACATTTATTTGTATTATGCAGCATAATTTAAAACGCGGTCCGCCTAAGAACGTCGAAGGGGGTGGCACAGCAGCTCAAAATGGACTCCGGAGGTTCAAACTCGGTGGTTAGACTCCCTAGGGGTGGGATACACTTCAGCCAAAAATTTGGACCCAAAAGTTGATCTTTGATCTTTGAGATCGAAAATTTTCATCGTCATTTTACCCCCACAATTTATATACCATTCGATAGAGCATCAAAAGTTATGTCCAATTTTCAAAGGCTTTCAACTTCAACTTTTCGAGAAAATCGAAAAATTGTCGAAAAATGTTGATTCAATTTTTTTCAAAAAAATAGCTCACAATGTTCCTACGATTTGCTCCTCCTGGAAAATTGATATTATATGTAAAAATGTATGAGGAATTTAGAAAAAAATATCTCGAGGTGGTTAGACATGCCACGCCATGACTTTTTCTCGAAAATCTAGCACGCAATCGTCGACGCAGGTTCGAATCAGCCTCCCTACATCAATCTTTTGCCAGCCTTTTTCGTGCTCCAAATGATGATTTTTCGACATGAAATGACTTCAGATCCGTTTTCACATTGATCCGACAATGTGTGAACCACTTTTCAAAAGAAAATGCCGACATGACCCCAACCACATTTTTCAGATAAGGGTCCCCCCTTTGGTTGCGCAAATATTTTTTCACATAAGGGGGGACCCTTATGTGAAAAATGCGGTTTTGGTCATGTTCGATTTTAGGTCGGAAAAGAAGCCAACGCATCGTGAAACAACGTGTTATGATGTTAAAAGTGACTCCATGTCGAAAAATCATCATTTGGAGCACGAAAAAGGCTGGCAAAAGATTGATGTAGGGAGGCGGATTCGAACCTGCGTCGACGATTGCGTGCTAGATTTTCGAGAAAAAGTCATGGCGTGACATGTCTAACCACCTCGAGATATTTTTTTCTAAATTCCTCATACATTTTTACATATAATATCAATTTTCCAGGAGGAGCAAATCGTAGGAACATTGTGAGCTATTTTTTTGAAAAAAATTGAATCAACATTTTTCGACAATTTTTCGATTTTCTCGAAAAGTTGAAGTTGAAAGCCTTTGAAAATTGGACATAACTTTTGATGCTCTATCGAATGGTATATAAATTGTGGGGGTAAAATGACGATGAAAATTTTCGATCTCAAAGATCAAAGATCAACTTTTGGGTCCAAATTTTTGGCTGAAGTGTATCCCACCCCTAGGGAGTCTAACCACCGAGTTTGAACCTCCGGAGTCCATTTTGAGCTGCTGTGCCACCCCCTTCGACGTTCTTAGGCGGACCGCGTTTTAAATTATGCTGCATAATACAAATAAATGTAACTTGAACCGTTCCTGTTTACTCATTATCAGATTGGTTTCTTCTCTCGATCACAATCATTTTTGTTTTAATTTGCTCGAACCGTCGTCTCCCGATTGTTCAATGCATGATGATTGTTCATTCCCAATTCTTTATGAAATTGCATAAGGGAATATTTCTATCGCAGTCGATTAAAAATGATTTTACCAATACGTTCCTTCGCCAAATTGTGTAATTTTTGTATTTGTCTATTCTGATGAATCTAGACTAAAATCGTACCTCACGGCGAACAGAAACGGACAATCCAAATCTTAGATAATCTGCTTTTCGGCTCTGTTCCAGTTAACTGGGCTTAAAGAAGGACGAAACTCCAACATTGGAAGAGTCAATTCCCTGTGCGATCAGGGTGAGATACTGTGGAGAGGGAGGAGGGAAGGGAAGCGGGTGAGAGCGGCAGAGTACACTAGAGGCGCCTCCTCTCTCCCACCCTTTCCCCTCTCTGCGCCTCTACCCTCTCTTTGCACCGCGCATCTTGAAGTTGCCTGTGCCCTGTACAAACTTTGAGCGCGCTTTTCTCGCTTCATAGTAAAGTTAGAACGTTCTAGTTTTCGAATATCTCCTGTTATTTAAGGGACCAACCTAACCAGGCGGTCAGATTTGCCCGGAAAATATTGAGTTTAGTCCTCCTTTAAAAAAATTCACTGGGCTATTCAATGGCCCAAAAAATAATCTGGGCTTATCAGAATTAACTGGGCTATTCAATTGCCCGAAAAATAATCTGGGCTTATCAGAATTAACTGGGCTATTCAGTTGCCCGAAAAATTACCTGGGCTTTTGGTAATGGAAATAATCTGGATTATTCATTTTAGTCCAAGATACGGATTTTCGTCATCATTTTTCCTCATTTTCTTTCTTCCCGACTCAGTATTGAACAAACAAAACGTTTTTTCCGAGTTTTATAATGAAACAAAAATAGGCATTGAGTTACAGTGCTTTGTACAATTGAGCAGACACAAGTTCTTTTTATCAATTCTTATTAGGTTGTCGACGTGGTGGACGAGTTACCTTTTTGTGAGTGAGTAGGTTTTTTTTCTGCGTTAATTTTGGGGAGGACCGGGTGGCGCAGTGGTTGTGTGCCAGGAATGCGATTCGAAAGTCACGAGTTCGACTCCCCGCGTCCTCAGGTCCACCCATACCAAGGGAGTTAAAAAATGTTGGAAGTTTTGCAAGCCACAGTAAAGAAATCCCCTACCACGTGCACACAACACGGGCGGTAAAAGCCTCGCAACAGCCACTGGTCGTCCCAGGATAGGTCTTAGTTGCTAACATGCGAAGGGGTGGCACAGCCCGCCCTTGCGTGGAAAAGCCTAACTACCTTTACCTTTTACCTTTTACCAAAGTCGGGAAGATAGGTATCTATCTTCCCGACTTTGTTACACCTAAGCCCACCCGGCGAACCCGGCCAGCCAGCACCACTCCCGCACCAACCACAGCACGGCCCAAAAAACCTACTCACTCACAAAATGGTAACTCGTAAACCACGTCGACAACCTAAGAAGAATTGATAAAAAACTTATGTCTGCTCAATTGTACAAAGCACTGTAACTCAATGCCTATTTTTGTTTCATTATAAAACTCGGAAACAACGTTTTGTTTGTTCAATACTGAGTCGGGAAGAAAGAAAATGAAGAAAAATGATGACAAAAATCCGTATCTTGGACTAAAATGAATATCACAGATTGTTTCCATTAGCAAAAGCCCAGCTAATTTTTCAGGCAACTGAATAGCCCAGTTAGTTCTGATAAGCCCAGATTATTTTTGGGCCATTGAATAGCCCAGTTAATTTTTTTAAGCCCAGTTAATTTTCATAAGCCCAGTTAACTGGAACAGAGCCTGCTTTTCTAGCGTGAATAACTTTTAGTCGCCGTATTGCCCGTTTTGGCAACTATTTCTCACCTATTTCTTTATTTGTTATTTTTAAATGTTTTTCACATCAGGGGTGGTATTCTTCTTTCATTTTCGGCCGGGCCGAAAAAAATTCCGAAAATATCGTGAAATAACTTTTTTATTCTTAATTACGGTAACTACTCTAATCATACTCATTATGCAATGCTGCTAAGATCACAATGGTAAATCGTTATAGTTTATTTACTGAGTTGCGCAACTACACCTTATTCAAACGCAGAAAGTGTTAGGTAACATCTCCAAGCAATGAGCACTCAATGTAGAGAAGCTCATTAAATTGAATGAAATCATAACTAATGCATGGCTAAGATATGTTTCAGCTTTAGATTATTTTCATTTCATTCTCCCCACACCTCTCCTGTGCAACCCACCGGCAGAGAGTAGATGATAGATGAGAAATGAAATGGAAAACAATGGAGACTAGCCGATTTTTTTCGGCTGAGCCGAAAAATTTTCGGCCGCCATATTTTTTCGGCCAGGCCGAAAATCAAAGAAGAATACCACCCCAGAGAGATTCAATCCTTTTTGGAACTCATCTCGTGTTTCGAACAAAATCGTTTTGTGATTGGACATTACTCGATATCGTAGATAGAAACACTGTAGCGAACAGTATAGGGTTCCATCACTATTTTATATTGCGCTCTGGCGCTCTTCCACATTCCCGGGTACTCGGTTAAAAAAATGAGAATGCATTTGCAAATCAGGAGGAAAGCCGTTGTGTGTGGTCTTCTGTTGGCCCTAGGGATTATTTTTGACCCTCTACACGCTGGTGAGGTCGATTTCGCGATATGTCCCTCCGCGCTCCAAGAGGGGCACCCCCATTTTGGCCCAAAACGCGTTTTTGTTCGTTTTTTCGTCGGGGAGTGGTCAAAATGGTCTGAAACCGTAACGTTGTAGTCAAAATTTCGATCTCTTTCGAATGAAATTGTTAACACATGATGAAAAAATTACGTTTTCAAGGAAAAAATGAAAAAAAAGGGAAAAGTGTGCGCGCTAAAATCACTACCGTAGAAAGAGCATACTCCCCCGATCATTTTGCGCTATTGGGTGACTTTTTTGCATGTGCCTAAAGTTATTTTTTAATCGTTTACAGTGAAAAGTCGAAAAAAATTTCTGAATACCCTCATTGTGGTTTGGAGAGAAAAATGGTAACTTTCATCTATCATAACTTTTGAACGGGAAAACAACTGGATAGCGGTCTCTAATATTTTAATCGATTCTGGAAATGTTCTTAATGAGTGGATTATGTGCGAAAGAACACTACATATAATCGAACATAAACAATCACAAAGAAAGGCCTGTCAAAGAAAGGGGATGCCGTTCAAGTGATCATGCGAGTGCGCAAATTATTCTTTTCAGAGACAGTTTTAGAGTTTCACATTGACATTTTTATGACCATGGCTTGATGTGGTGTATAACCGTGACCGAATGGCCCCCTGGGGACCTTCACACCGACGCGGAAGACCCCAAGCAGAACGGAAGGACCACTTCACGCTAATTGTCGGAGAGACTTTACTCGGACACACTATGCACCACATCAGTTACAAATCTCTAAATTTTTCTTAGAATCCTAATGCGAATCCAAACCTCCGGATACATCTTAGAAACCCTTCGTGCCCTTCATTAGCAGGCCAAATTCCAAAGTGAAGCCTCTTCTTGATCGCTGACGTCCACTACACGGAGAAGCCACTTCCACTGTGACTTCAACGATCTGCAGCAATGAGGCTATTTGGAGCTCGTTTTAGAGCCATTCATCTCATATCATGGAGATCAGAGCCTATTCCCTAGACAGATGGCTGGTGGGAGTAGGCAGTCTACAGGAACTATCAACGCAATTTTGATCGCCGCAATGATGATAGGGTGTGTGACACCTCATTCGAACACGCTTTGACATGAAAGTTCGATGCTGGAACGGGAAAGTACGGAAACGAAACAGACGAGCAAGCCTTACTTATGCACTTTCTTCTTCTTCTTTTTTCCCACCATCTCAGTTGCACTTTCGTGATAACATTCAACTCCACAGCTTCCTGAAGCCATTTGATGTGCAGGAAAATGATCAATCACATTCCAGCACAAAATCATTCCAAAACATTATGCACCGGGATGTTTTCGCCGAACGAAACCTGCAATTCCAAATGTCACATGAATTCATGGAAAGCGACCGGTTATCAAGTTGTGGTAAACATCGAAATTATCCAAATTGGAGACTCCGAGAAGCTAACAAGTTTTCGAATGACTAAGCGGAGTGTCCCGATGTTTCTACAGTGTGGGTTACAACGTAGCTCAAAATTCGAAAACCACAACCTCTAAATAAGAGAGATACAGATGCACGGTTAGCAGTACTGAAAAGATACTTTTTGATAAATTAAATAGCTCAGCTGAGGACGTAGAAAATTCCAACGAGAAAGTTGATAATTCCTCAAATACCCAGTAAATCGGAGAGACTTTACTCGGACACACTATGCTCCACATCAGTTACAAATCTCTAATTTTTCCTAATGCGAATCCAAACCTCCGGATACATCTTAGAAACCCTTCGTGCCCTTCATTAGTAGGCCAAATTCCAAAGTGAAGCCTCTTCTTGATCGCTGACGTCCACTACACGGAGAAGCCACTTCCACTGTGACTTCAACGATCTGCAGCAATGAGGCTATTTGGAGCTCGTTTTAGAGCCATTCCTCGCATATCATGGAGATCAGAGCATATTCCCGCATACAAACAAGCACGATACTCATGTCATTCCTCTGCCCGTCACTAATTTTGCTAATACTTAGAATATTGTAGTTAGATCATGAAATTCAGAAATCGGTTCACGATAATTTGATAGAACCGCGATATGTCGATTATGTAGACCACAATATTCGTACATGATCAGTCACATCAGGTACAGTATACCCATAGGTGCACATCCCTTGATGCTGTTCTCGAAATTGCTGGTTCAGGGGCTTAATTTGTCATGTTTACAGCGGTTTGAATCTCTGTTCAGTTTCCCGAAATTGCGGTATCAGGGGGGAAATGTCATTTGGCACGTTTTCTTTGTTTCGAGGCCTGGTCCCGTGCTCAAAATTGCTGGCCAATTTGGCATGTTTACCATGGTTTGAACCCATCAGAGTCATGTGTTTTGTGTATTCACACGGATGACCACAAAGTGGGAACAGAGAGGAACACTTTCGGCGATACTACCGCTCACTTACAATATTTTTTATAGAAAAAAAAACATTGAACGATAGCTGAGAGAGAAGAGAACGCAATGCAGATCGGATAGCTGCAGTTCGGCACGGAGATCGGATAACTTCATACATCCTTTTCACCTAACAAGTATTGCTCGAATTGTAAGTATTGCTCGAATGGCAAACATTACAAATGTCAAGTTATTCAAGCCACAATTTTATAACCTTTGGAAATGTCAAGTTTGAAAGCTCCAGATGATCCATACATCATAATTTGGTTATTCTGATAGGCAATTCCTTTTCTAGTTCCCAGACCATAGTTTGAATTTGGCGCGCGTCGTGGGAGATGAGTACACAGTCGTCAGCATAGAGGAGGTGTGAGAGATATTCCCCGTCAACACAGATGCCTTTCCTTCCCCAATTTAGTCCCTTGAATACCGTATCCAGGACTGCCACGAATAGACGCAAATACAATATACATAAATGCAGAAAACTGCACATAGTTATCTAAGTACGATCTCTTGACCGATAAGAGAGAAGAGGAAATGATGATTCATTTGTCTTCCCTATTGTCGAACCCATGTCTTATTCTCCTGTTCAAATTTTTTTAGCCAGCGCACTCAACTCAGAAAATCAAATTTTAGTTGGATCGGGAGATGTATGTTTCTACCCTGAGATAACTCCCACGTCAGCGATATTCACCGATTAAGGAATGCAGAGATTGTTTGTCGAGATTTTCCAGCCCGTGTTACACTCAATCAAATTAAATGAGAAGAAGCCATATGTATTCATTCCGTGAGTCGCCTCTGTTTGTTCAGAAATAGTGATTCTCACAATTTTGCGAGAGTGCTACGATTCAAAGCGATGAGGAAATAAGTCCTC